>JZLH01S0038815.1:1466-12456 GCA_001188425.1 Eucidaris tribuloides
TGCAAAACACATTTTTCTTCTTGGAATTTCAAAATGTTCCAAACCGCTCGCTCGCTACGCTCGCTCGCGAAATTGCCTTGTCACCACTAATGACATAAACTGCTTAAAGTCGTGAGCTTCAGGAGCCTTACTCCTATCCGGGACGGGGACCCCACTTGGATTTGTATAAGGTGGGCCCCTGGAACCCATCCATTAGGATGATCAGCCATTTCCCCTGTCTTAGGTCCTTTTACACTTATACGCACCCCTTGCTTTGAAATGTATAATGGCTAGGGGCCTGCAAAATGCATTTTTTTATCATAAAATTTCGAAGTTTTCCAAACCGCTCGCTCGCTACGCTCGCTCGCGGAATTGCCTTTTCACCACTAATGACATACATACAAACAGATATTCACTATAAAATAAGCCTATACATTCATACGGCGATTTTTTGAATACATTTTAACGCAAAAATAGCAAAACAAAAATTTGACAGGGGTACCCCTATCGCGCGCTTAGCGTTCGCAGCGCTAAAATCCACCATCTCAACATGAAATTTCGGCTGAGCGACTGGGTGCCCCCCCAATGAGCTGACCCACGGTACGCCACTGAGTCTGGGAGATAGTAGTTCACAGTTATAATACTTTCAAATGCTTGGGATATAGTACTTTCATAAGCATGATATAGTAAATTCAACCGTTTACTATAAAATATAATTATATGATATTGTCATTGCTGTGAGTGACAAACCCCCGCTTGTAAAAAAAAAAAGTTAAGTAGCTCAGCAGAGTCCTCCAAACATCTGGCTTCCTTAACACGGAAACAGAGATAACAGTCTTTTTCATTATGTCGACAGTGGCTCTTTATTCCTGAGATTTTATAAGACTTGGATCGAAAATTTAACTGCGTAGTACAAGATTGCATACCCTCGTTACTCAAAAGTATTGCAACATACATTGTAACGCATGTAGTTTGAGTTGAAGGGGTCTTTCTTTAACGGTGTCCCAAGGGCGTAGGCTGGGGGGGTGCACTGGGTGCACGTGCACCCCCCCCCCCGCAGAGCCATAGGAGTTCCGCCCCTGGCAAGAAAAACGAAATTTGCACCACTTTTTATGCTTTCAACGCCTGATTTACTCAACTTTAGTTCCACCTCCCTAAGATGTGCACCTCCCCATGTCAATTTAGTTCCACCTCCCCAAGATGTGCACCTCCCCGTGCCCAAACCAGCCTACGCCCCTGTGTCCTACTGAAGTTTATTGGAAAATAATAAATTATTTGAAAAGAAATCAATGAATATTCTTTCTCCTGTCTTCTCCAAGACGGAGAGATTATTAAATGCAGGCGCTCCCACGACAGAGGGGCTGGAACATAAAATGTAACACTTTTTCGCCTCCCTATAGGGCCGGGTGTTAATTCACATTAGCATATTAATTCGGTTTCATATTTCCCATTAAACTATTTTGATGGATTGGAAAGACTTCCAACAAACAAAAAATGCCAATATGTTACTCTGATGCGGTCTCAGAAAGAAGACCACATCCGACGAAGAAGAAAGGGCCTCCTATCTTCATAAGACAAGTATGGAGGATAAGCCCCATATTTTAGACAAGACCTCTTAAACAAGGCGGTTTACTGTTGCAAACATCGTAAAATTTACTGTCATGCGACTTTTCAATACATTGGATATCATGATGTGGAGATGCGGCCATCATCTTTAATTAGTAGCCTTATCCTCCTTACTAGGAGGCGCTTTCTTCTTCACGGGATGTGGTCCTCTTTCGGAGACCACGTTAGGGAAACATAATTGGCATATTTGAAGTCTTTGCAATCCATCAAAACCGTTAAACTTGAAATGTGAAACCGAATTAATATGCTAATGTGAATATACACCCCCAACTCTATAGGGAGGCGAAAAAATTGTTAAATTTTATGTTCCAGCCCCCCTGCCGTGGGTGCGCCTGCATTTGATAATCTCTCCGCCTTGGACAAGAAATGACAACGAATATTCATTAATTTCATTTAAAATAATTTGTTATTTTCCAATAATAAACTTCATTAGGACATCATTATAGAAAGACCCCTTCAACTCAAAATGCATGCGTAATGTTACAATACTTTTGAGTAAGCTAGGAGAGGGGGGGGGGGGGTTACGATCTCAACTTTACCGTAACAGAGGTACAATGTTTTATAACCACAGCGAAGATAGTGAATAAACAATGCATCACACAGGACGTAATGTGACTCGACATTAATATAAAAGGGATATGTTCGTCTGGGTGATGAAAAGGACCGGGTATTCCTTTTCCTCACAGAATTTCCTTGTTAATAAAGATCGATTGTGTAACCACGCATTTACTTAGCAACTATACTGAACGTGACATGGAAGCGTACTCCAGCCGGACTCATCATGCTCACAGATAGAGCGCGATTGGCCAACTCCGTTTCACTGGGTTGGTTCGAAGTCCCATCTCCCTGGTTATAACATCAGGGGCGTATGTGGAGGCCTTACCACAGGTGTAGGCTGGTTTGGGCATGGGGAGGTGCACATCTTGGGGAGGTGGAACGGGGAGGTGCATATCTTTGAGAGGTGGAACTAGAATTGAGAAAATCAGGCGTTGAAAGCAGAAAAGGTGGTGCAAATTTCTTTTTTCTTGCCAGGGGCGGAACTCTCTGCGGGGGGGGGGGGTGGGCACGTGGCACCCACGTGCACCCCCACGCTACGCTCTTGAACATGGACCCGTCGCTTTCGTCCTCGATCCCACCATTAGCAATGGTGCTAGCCTCTTAATAACAGTCATCACGTAGATAATCAGTGCCATGCTGTAACCTATTTGAAACTGATGGATATTTTGACACTCGTTACAAAATGCTTCTTAAGAACTACACGTGAAGGTGCAGACAAACAGCGTTTTGTTGGGCATTTATTTATACTCTTTTTATTACGGGATGATTTGCAATTTTGCACCCGAAATGATATAACAAACCGCACACCAGTTCCTTAAAGTACCGTATGACAAAGCTAAGAGACAGCTGGTGAAAGGTGGTGATATTCTATTTTTGTGTTTTTCCTCGATATTTTTACGAAACAGCAGACAGCTGGAGCCTCCGAAAGTTGCAGACTAGATCGCTTCGTAGCGTTTTCGTAAGAGCAGCAAATCAAAGGAATCATCAGTAAAACGTTGAAGAAAAAAGAGAAAACTCTGGCAAATATGAAAACGATTCTTAATTTTTGACAATTCTTACAATTATTATTGCAAATTGGCAACAGTGTATTGTTCTACAAGAGCAACCCTTCATTTTGTTCTATACACAAAATGTTAGTAACTGTTCATCCCCCCCCCCAAAAAAATATGTTCACTGCACTCCTTGTTTGTTTAAAACACATTTTGACTAATTTCTTTTGTGAAGTACAGTATAAGTGTGTCCAAATGTGTTCAGTTCAGGCTTAAGCGTTTAATAAACATGAGAACTTTGTGACATATTGTGTACAAAACAAAATTGAGAGAGTTGCTCACAGTGGATGTAATAATGTTGCAAATTTTGTGATACCCTTACAATCAAAATATGATTTTTCTCAAAGTCGTATTTTATCTGGTTCTTTGATTTGTCTACTTTCAGTGTTCAAAATCATGTTATCACATTGGAACTCTACTTTAATGGATTAAACCCATACCCATCTGCATAGAATACAAAACAATAAGAACAGAAAACAGTGAAAGTTTGAGCACGTTTGGTTAAACTTTCCAAGAGTAACGAATGTTAAAAGCTTATTTTATTCTTAATATCGAAGATTTTTAAATAGTAACTCCACCACTTTATGTAATAAGAATGCAGATTACTATACCTATTGGTTTTGTGCACACATTTACATGTTTTCTGAGTTGTCAGATGAAACGGTGCCCGAATCTTTTAGAAAAACAAAATCCTTTGTGCTACTACATCCCGAAACAAGTAAGAGGAAATTAACGTGGATAAAGAGTTAGGAGAAGAGAACATATGTGTGAAAGATCGGGGGGGGGGGGTGTTCTCCGCTCTCTCGTCCCAGCATTTGCAGGCTGAGTTGCTCATTCAAGAACCCTCGATAATAATGATTAATTAAAGTTGGAACATTCACAACTCTTGAACAGTAATCCAAATCAAATCTACTCAAACTTCACTATTTTTATTTCTCTTATTGCTCTATCTTGTGTGAATGACATACATGTCTAAGTTTCACTCCCATTTTCGGAATGGAACAGTTGAAGCGCTTTTACATAGTTTGCGTAAATCCGTGAGGTCATCATATTCATCGGGGGTGGGGGTGGGGGTGGAGGTGATCTTATTCATTACCCCCCCCCACCCACGATGAATATGATGACCTCACGGATTTTCGCCAGGGGCTTACGTACCCGTACGTGCGTGGTGGTCTGGGAAGGGTCGCGGTGTGCCATGTTGAGATCCTCTACCCCTTTAACCAAGTCCGCGTGCTCCTTGTTATTGGGACTGATGCCGTTGTGTCCGTGAGTTCCTTGGTACTGGGCGTTTTCCGTCATCAGAGGCTGGAATAGACAAAGACACAAAATTATATAAAATCGTAGTGTTGACTGTTGTAGTCGAGGACAGCCTTAAGGCCAAATTTTGGCGGCCTCAGCCTCGGTACGAGTCACGTTACATCTATGGAAAGTTGTCTCAGAGACAGTGTTGTGGTCTCGGTCTCATTTCGAGACCGAGAACAAGACCGTAACCATTTGCTCCGAGACAGAGACCTTGAGTGTCGAGACCGAAACTTGAATCCCCGAGCAGAGCGTCGATCTGGGGGGGGGGGGGGGCGGCAGCGAGGGCATCGCTCCACCAATGAAAATATGGGGGAGATATCGATGTTGTCCCCCTCAATCATTTGACAACTGAAAATCATAATATGCAATTGCCAAATGTATGTTTTAAAAAGCTTGGAAACCCTATAAATCATTAAACATGGCATAAAATACTATTAACATACAAAATTGTCAATTTTTAACAAAATTCTGTATTACAATTTGTCGTGCGGAGCAAAATTTGGGACATTTTGTCACTTTTGCCCCCCCCCCATCCGAAACATGGATAGACGCCCCTGCCCCCGAGACCAAGACTTTTTCCTTCCGAGACCGACACCGAGACTGAGACCGAGACTTTGAGTTTCGAGACCGAGATGTGCATGTGTTTTCGAGACCGAGACCGAGAGCTCGAGATCACGACACTGCTCAGAGAGAATCACTGATTGCTTTGTCGAAGAAGTTCCTTCAAAATTCAAGTAATTGTGTATAAATCCTGACTACAACAGAGCTAATCACCCATCAACAATAAGCCCATCCTCTCCTGATGACGGCTCGTAAATCGCGTCCTTCATACTTTCACTGCGTGATGCAGTGCATCTAGTTTGAAGCCCTCCAGAAGCATAATCCCGGAACACAATAAAACATTACTAATGCCTTTAGGCTACTTATGAATTACTGTAAGATGTGTCTGTGAAATTTCAGTGAAGATCAGTAATTATCTATAGAATTTGAAAAATGTACAAAACCTGCCGTGTGATGTTTGTTGGTGGCTCACTGAACCGAGTCACTTCAATATCTATTTATTATTTATTTATTTATTTATTTATTTATTTATTTATTTATTTATTTATTTATTTATTTATTTATTTTATTTATTTATTTATTTCGGCAAAGCCAGGGTAGCCCATTCAGCATTAAGCTGATTTTCTGTGGGGCTCTGAGAGACATGATTAAAAAACATATTTACAAACGATGCACTAAACAATCATTACAACATATTTACAATACTGAATGATTAAAACAAAACCTTATTAACAAAAAGATACAAAACAATCATTTGAAAAAAAATAGCATTAGTAGCATTATTGTAATATTTATCTATAGTGTATGAAATATGAAATATTATACAACACCTAAGAATGATGTCGAATTGTGATTGGCCAAGCGCATGTCACATGACATTTCCTAGAAAATACCTATTCAACTCAATGAAAGAGACAGCCGTGCATTATGCTCCCAAAAAGTATAATGCACGGCTCCAAAAAGTATAATGCACGGCCCCAGAAAGTATAATGCACGGCTCCCAAAAAGTATAATGCACGGTTCGCTTGCAAAGCGCTAGCGAATGCCTCGCGACAAGCGAGTGCCTAGTGACAGCGCTATAAATAGCCTTCACTGATGAGCTTGCGCGCCGCGCTCTCTGGCCTGACCATCCACAGCGCGCGGGCAGGGCGCGGCGGCCGCCCGCGCTGGGTGTGAGCCACTCGCGTACATTTCGTCTACCTAAGAAAGTTGCAGCTGTTGTTTACGTGTAGCGTCCTAATTTTATAATCAATTCTTCATTGCAATTAATTAGCAACCAAGTTTGTTCTTCTGAATGACAAGAGTGGCCTGGTAAGCATTACATTTTATGTACAATATGTGTAGCGCAGCTCGCGTAGGCCATTGCATTTTGTGTGTAACGTTAATTATGCCGACGTTACCTGTTTAAAGACATTTGCAGTGCAGCTGCTAACGAGTAACGTAACGTTATTATTACTGTAGCGTCCTAAGACAGTTTGAATTGATTCTTCATTGCAAAATGTTAACCTTCATTTGGGGGCTTTGCCGGTCACTGGCACCTCACCAGTTCTGGACGTAGATCAGAACAAATCTTGAATAGTGGTGTAAGGATAAGGTGTTGTATAAAACGAATAATTTATGATTTTGTTCATGCATTGGGGCACGTAATATTACACTCCGCGCGAAATTCGCCACTGGACTATTCAACGCGGCGCTACGCGCCTTGTTGAATAGTCCAGTGGCTTATCTCGCGCGTCGTGTAATATTCGTGCCCAATGCATTCACAACTCATAAATTATTCGTATACTAATCTGCATGAGACTAATAGGCCATATACATGTACGTAAAATTTGTCATGAATGCATATGGTGCACATTTGTAATCTGTAAATATATTTCACATAATCATACTCATAGGCCTACATGACGAACACCCATGCAGGATATAGTCTGCAGGTACAGACTTTATGTTGGTACTAAAATTCCACAGCGCCTTGAGCCAAGGCTAATCTTGTTGGTCAACGCTTGAACAGCTATAACATTAACACAGGGCATAATTATGGAAGAAATAGTCAGCACTGATTGTTCAGACCCTGATTTGCGTAGCATGACGGACAAGGGTTTGTGCCTGCAAACTATGCAGGGTAAGGGTATGAAAGTATATTGTATAGGCTATCCAATATAGTTCAATATTCAAATCGAAAATCGATAATGATTCCAACAAACACGAACTTCTGGAGCTTCTGGCTCTAGTATACTATGCTAGAGATTCTGAAATGGTATTTTTGTATTAATTTACAATGTAAATTATGAGGCATGCAGAAGGGATAATTTGAACTTGTCCTAAGTACTTGAGAGACCGCATAACGGTCTTGCCGATCCTGAATCGTTTATTTTAGGTTCCAAATACATTTTTATTTTCATCCTCCACCCCCATCTCTGCTACTAATAATTAAAACAAATTATCGTTTGCAATATTAATTTGTCTGGACGAGCGAAGGAAAACGTTTCTTGACGTTGTTTTCATTACGTCAGAGTATATCGAAATTAACAGGTCTATCACCACCTAATAGGATTATCGCAACAAGCTTCGTCAATTAGCAAGTGCACAAAGCTTCCTCGTCAGGCTTTTACTAAACACTCGGGTCGCGTTCAAAACTACTCGCGTTTTGGATTTTGGTGCGATTTTGTTGTTATTATTAAATGAAAGGAATTATTCAGAGAGGTGAAATGCGATGTAATAAATTGATTCATTTGTCTCTCTCTGTATTTAGATCGCAACTGCTGATCTTATAATTTAAACAAACATGTCAGAAAAAACGAACCAGGACCCGAACCCGCGCCCACAGCCAGTTGTTGTTATGGTGTCTTTAATCAGACAAATACGCTGGGAACAATGATAAAATTGTAACTTTATTTAGAAGCTGAGTTTCGTATCAAGCCGGCAAGCGGCGTCAGCGTGAAAAAATAAACAAACAAATTAGTAAAAGCCTTTCGGTATGTGTATATTCTTTTCCTCCCTGACTCTGACCACGAATAAATTATGCAAATAATAACAACAAACAACTATGCTTGCCATAAACTAAATAAATAAAAAAAAATGTTAACCAAAAATTCGCTCCAAAATTCAAAACGCAAGTAATTTCGAACGCAACGCGACCCGAGTGTTTAGTAAAACCTATAGTCGGGTAATTTAATCACAACCCAGGATCACAACACAGGATATCAAGGCTTGACTGTCACGTAGCCATTAAAGCTGGTCTAACCGTGGTCAGGAAACGAAGATGAAAGGCGCTAAAGGGATGTCCCTCTTGGACCACATTTGGTGAAGTTTGTAAACATTCAAAAATTAAAGACACAAGTTAGAACCCAGGTTTAGTTTTGGTAAATGGTAAAAAAATGAAATTGTTTCGCAATTTTTTGCACTTTTCACACTGGGAGCACCTTTTAAGGTGCAACTTTGCACCTTTGAGGTCTGAAAGGTTCAAAGTTGCATCCGCAACGGTGCTCCCAGTGTGACATTGGTCTGCACCTTTAAAGGTGCAAAGTTAAACCTATTATTCTCAGTGTGTAATGATCTATTTCTCGCTCTGAAACTTTCCCATTTTTGAGAAATTACTCAAAGTGCAAAATCTTGGGAGGATGGGCGCTGGATGCTCTCCTTTAATCTAAATATCATACATCCTGTAATTTGTCAGAATAAACAATTTTTTTCAGTAGGTATGAGGTTGTTTTCTTATGTCTGGGGTGACAATAGAATACTTTGTGACAGATTTACCAGCATTGGCCTGATCGACCTAAATTGTACTTGGGCTTTGACATTGTGGAGCTTCAATTAAAAAAAAAAGGTCAAACTTTGATATCTGAGCCAAATAAATATACTAGAATACCAAAGTTTTACAAGGTTATGTTTCCACTGGCAAGATGTGCATAAATAAACATTACCCTTTAAATTATTACTGCGGTGGAGTATGAAATGGCTTAGATCCACACACAGTGATAGGAAATGGGTACGGCGAATCCAGTCAACCTGCAAGTACTCAGACTTTTACTCTTTTAAAGCACTAAATAATTATTTTGAAATACAATTTTTCAGGGCTTCATTTTTAGACCTTATCAAAAACACATGAGTGTGTGGTGGATTATGTAGCTCACATTTTTTTAAAGGTGTGGTCATTGTTAACTTGTGTCTTCAAAGGGCATTGACATGATTGGGAGAAGCCAAAAAGATCCCAAAAGAACCAAAACGGTCGAAACATATATATACTAATATATTCACCCGCTGGAATGTATCTCCAGGCTGGAAAGATATCAGGGGCGTCGATCCGTGTTTCGGATTGGAAGGGGGCAAAAGTGAAAAAAAAATGTCAAGAAATTATACAGAATTTTGCGCGAAAAGCGCGACGAAATTTTGACTAATTTTATGTTTAATCAGTGGCGTAACGAATTCAGTAGTCTGAAATGCCGATAGCAGTATTTTTCAAGTGTGGTGATGATTTGTCGGGGTCAGGGGGACGCCCCTGAAGCTGAAGCTCGAGCATGAGTTCGACCGAGGTTTTATAAGCTTATTGTGACCTTTTGATAACACTTTTTTTTTATAATGGACAGCTACAGTCGACAATAATAAACAAAACAAACAAAACAAAACAAAACAAGAACACCGCTTACGAACTTTCTTGCACTTCCATGGTATAATTTTTTTGTTATCATGAACTACTGATAGCAGGTGACTTTCAAAACATGACGGTAACATATCGGGGTCAGGGGCGAGCCCCCTGAAGCTCATGAGCTCTAGCGGTTTTATGAAGACTATTTTGACCCCTGTCATCACTGTTTCGTGAAAATTTAGGGCCTACATTCAGAATAATAAAAATTCGTACGATAGAAATACGTTCTTTAGCAATTCTACGAGCGACAGATTTTGAGGGGAATATGATTCCACAGGAGGGGGAGGGATACTCTCAGTCTAACACGATGAAATAATATGGAAAGCCTGAATATCCACATTGATGCACAAACCTATACTACCACTTTGAATAGGTTCAAAAGAGCGTGTTTACATCTCAAAATTAATATTACATGTTACATCCGAGCGGAGTTTTTGCAGTTCATGACTAGAACCAGAAACTAGAACAAATACAATAAAAATAAACAGTTGTAAGTAAAGGTTAAAAACGAGGACTTTCGCTGAATGTCTATTTCGAGAAGGTGCACTATAAGCACAATTTCTAGCTGCGGTTCGCCCTCAAGTTTTCTTATTCTTTTTCTTCCTTGTCTTTTTTCCTTCGGTTTTTTTTTTTTTTTTTTTTTTGCTGGCCGATTGAGGGGGGGGGGGCACGTGCCCCTCCCACGTAGTGGACTGAGAATACAATTTGTAGGAATGGCAGACATGGCGCACACGCAGAAAGGTGTGCCCGTGGTTGATGAGTTTGGAGGAGGAATTTCTTCGCAAATGTTTGATTTTGATAAGTGTATTTGTAATATTTGCTCAGCTATCGCTGGTTCAAAGTAAAGATACAGCGGTAATCCTGCGAGCGAGCGTTTTGTAAGCGACGATAATTCGTTTAGAAGAGAAGAAGAACTGTATTTCGAAAAATGTCAACGATTAAATAACAAAGCAATCCCATCAACGCTATACTCTCGTCAAAGATTTAAAACACATTATTCAAGATTCCGATGAAACGGCCCGCAAGAGCATTACACAAACCTCTTTATGAGATTAAGCCAGATTTTAAGCAATTTTGATAAAATTTAAATAAAAAAGAACAAGGACCTACCCTGATAAGTCTATTCAAAATGTAATTCAAGATCACTTTCTAACTCGGTCATCCCAGTTTTCTTTTTTCTCATCTTCTTCTTTTCTTTTCTTTCGTTTTTTTTTTGTTTTGCCGGCCCATGGGGGGGGGGGGCACGTGCCCCCGTGCCCCCCCCCGTAGT
>JZLH01S0038823.1:0-13256 GCA_001188425.1 Eucidaris tribuloides
TGTATATCCTCTTATACGAATGTTTCCCCGTCTCGTCGCTCATAAATAATCGCAAATACTATCAGTCATGTTTATACGCTTTTACTTCAAAAAACCTCAATTGCAACAGAACAGCAGAGAATCGAATTTTTTTTCACTCAAGTGCATTCTTTAGTCCGGGGCTGAAAACCGAGTTGACTAAATAGCCACAAGAATTTCGCAATGAATCGATGCAGGGGGACAGACATCTACATTTGCATAGATTCGAAAAATGGCCGCCATGTGGTCGAATTTTTTGTGCCCATCATCCTAGGTATGCTGGCGTGTGCACAGTGGGCGTATACGCCATCAAAATGGAATTTGTGTCTAGTGTCCATGTTTGTAAGGTCAGGAAAGTGCAGATTAATGATAATCAATAAACTTTGGAACATTCTGCGACATGTGTATCGTTGCATAAATTTGCCATATAAAGAATTCAATTAATGGCCGATCATTGTTAACCGCATTGATAGCTTATCTTTCAAGCATCAAAACATTTTACATCGTACTCAATTACTGTCTAAGAAGAGTATTTTTGCGGTGTGAAGAACGACAATTGTATGATAATAATCAATTTCCCAGTCGTGTTTATCAACAAATGCTACACCTTGCAATTTGCATAAAGACAATGCAATGAATTACTTATTCAAAAATGCTGGACATTATATCTATTCATCGCATATTCTTGGGCCACAATAAAACGTGTAATAAGCAATTTTGGTGCCTATACCTCATGTTGTTAAGGTCAAGGATACAATTTGATATCGGTAGTAACTTTCAACGATTCTTATACATAATTGCTAAATTTGCATAAAATCCAGGCAAAAAGCTGCCATCTGGTTTGCGCACGTGCCCATTATCCCGTAATTTTTAATCCTTAGAATTGGTAATCTGTAGAACTTTCTCCCGTAATAATTTTACGCTTGTAAGAATTTCTGCTATATCACTCAGCTTCAGCGAACTATAAGAACGGACTTCATGAATTATTGTAAATAAACGTTAATTGAACCATGACTGACCATTGAATTCACACTTATAAGCCCGAGTTTAATTTTGTAACTGGTAAAACATGGAATTCTTTGAATTGTGTTTTAAGATACAACTTTTATCTAGCTAATTACCTTAAAATTGCTCACGGTGAATACTTCTCAATTTTTGAAAAATCACTCAAAGTAAAATCTCGGTGGGACGAGGGGACCCCGAGATTTCCCATGGGTATATCGTACCGTACATACATGTCCGCTAGAATGCTCTTTCTTTAATTAAACATCATACGATTTCTCATTTGAAAAAATAATTAGCTAGGTATGAATGCTGTTTTATGAGTCTTGGGCGACATAGAAATCTTTGTACAGATCACCGCAGAAATGTTTTGTTCGTCATCGACAACTGTAAACTTGGGGCTTTAAGCTTATGTTCGATTATAATTCAAGCATGTAGAACGGCCTGTGCTTTTTTATGGAAAAAGAAATGGATGTGGGCATGAATTGTTCAATGAGTGTTAATGTAGTAATGTACTGGAAGTATAAAAAGGTCAATATAAGAAATGGGCTATGAATATGAATTAGGACCGTGTAAATGTCAAGCCCCGGTTCTAAGCTCTACGCATTACAAATGATGCAGGAATGTGGAAAAGGAATAGTTCCGTCTAGTGAGTACAGGATAACAAGAGTAGGAGGTAATCAGGAAAAGAAGAGAGGGTGCGATAGGAGCAGATTGAATGTGATGTGTCGTGAAGGGAAAAGACGGGAATGAAAAATATAGATTGAACGTTATGTTGAAATGAGAGAAATCAAGAAGGGCAGATGGCCAGTGGAAACTTGCGAATAAAATAATGATGCAAGGACAATACTTTCTTTAAAAAAGATGTAATCACAGAGTAAGATGGAGGTATATGAACAACAAGTGGACCTATAAGACCTGACTTGAGCGAGATTCTCAGTTGCAAGATCGATGCAAGCATAGTCGCTGCGCTACGCCAATACAACATCGAATGTGAATTTAAGTGAGGCTTGCGAATTGGGAGAGAAACAGTTACGGACATTAATGTTAAAGGAAGTGGTTAAAAGCTAGGAGAAAGAAAAGTTGCGGCACAGTTCCGAGAGAAAGTTTGTAAGGAAATGGAAGAGAATGTATTTGGAAGAATAGGTGGTGTAGCTGAAGTTGTAAAGAAAATAAGGTAGAACGTTTCAGGGTATCACTGGAAGACAGAGAGCTACCAACAGAACATGATGAAGGAATAGGACGTAAGGAGACGTATAGAGAAGGGCAAAAGAAAAGCGCAGTATACAGCAGGGAGAATGATGAAGTAAACAAGGACACCATATCATAGCAGTTGAAGAAAGCATGCCAAGCCAAGAGTGAGCTAGTATGATTACATTATGATAAAATTTGACAGCAAAGAGGGGAAATAATAACCCTGATTTAGAGCAGTTAAGTGGGAATGGGAAAGACATGTGAAAGGTGGGCTTAAATAGAGGATAAGAACGAAATGTTTTGACTGATTAAAGAGTGTGTTTCCACAGAATATATTAAAAAGGTGACCAAAGAGAAGAATGGGAAGGGGGGGAAAGGATAAATGCTACAAACAAATTTTTAGATGAGGAAGTACGACGATATCAGTAATAAAGAAGGAGCATGGCAAGAGCAGAATGAAAAATGATCGTACCAGTTGTCTAGACAGATACGGGCATGGATGTTTGTTAACCGTAATTATAGAGAAATAATGGTGAAGAATCATTTACTTTTGGAAAAGATTGTGAAGTAGGGAACAAGAAGTGACAAATTTGTGAACAAGGTTTCAAGCCAGGTTAGAATACATCTGCGGATGCAATATTCTGCATTGAAGGATGTCATGGAGAAATAAGAGGGCAACACAGACTGCAATGTCGTTTTGCTTTATTGTGGATCTCGAAAAGCATGATAGGTCCCAAGAGAGGAATTATGTCCATTGTTGGAGAAGTCCGGGGGTAGTGTTGGTGATAGTCAGGATATGTATGAAGCATGTGAGACAGTCACGACGTTGCAGTAGGTGTCACGATGGTCAAAAGAAGAGTGGATTGCACCAAGGCTCAGCGATTGATTAATCCTCGGCTTGTTCTGCAATGGTGATGAGACACGCTGACGAAATTGAGTGAGAATGAACCGCGCATGTTCACAATGCATTGGAATATGCTATAGAACAGGGAGCAGGTTGCGGAACCTTAGAGAGTTGAAGTATGTCCCCTGGAGAGAGACGAGACGCGGGGGGGGAGTGGAGTTGAAAGTAGCTGGAACAAACATGTGAAACATCATTAGGTGTAGAGGTCCATGTAGAGGACTGAAGGGGGAAAGAACGAAGAGAATCATGGCGTGGGGGAGAAGTGACAGGGTATTTTCATACAAAGGAAGGATATAGACCAGCTATATGGATTGACTGCCATTGACGATAACAAAAGACAGGAAGAAGCAGTAAATTCAGGGTTGAAACACAATTAGAAATAACTTGTGAGAGGGACAACCAATATTTGCAAGGTTTCGGATAAATGAATGAGGAGATCAGAGTGTGGTGGTTTGGGCATATCCAGGAGAGATGCTGAGTATAAGGGGAAATTATAATTTGGAAATGGTGCGAGGGACGGGTGCTAAAAAAGGAATTTCAGGACGTTGTTGTATAGCATGACCTACAACGAAGGTCCATGTTAGAGGTGTATTATGAGATAATTGGTGTAACAGAGCATTCAGTGTAATATACTGTACGTGAGATATGGCCATTAATGAGCGGAACCATATGGCGGCCATTTTGCATGAAATTTATATGCAAATTATGCAAAGTATGTATATGAATGCTAAAACGTTCTTCTGATAGTCACTATTGTATTCCTTACTAACAAACATGGGTATCGACACTCAGAATTTGCTTTCTACAGGTTTCCATGTCCCGAGATATGTCAATAAATGGGTTAGATTCGCCATTTGAACATATAATCATATCTAATTCTATTGCAAATTAAGGCGTATATGTCGCGTATACAACGAGCTGAAAATCTGTTCTATTATTTATACAATCCGTCCTTCTTCCGTGCAATCACTTAGACATAAAAATGTTAATTATACATAGATTATCATGTAAAACATATGGCCTCAATGGGCTCTTGGGGCCATTTTGAATCCATTTATATACAAATTTATGCAAATTATGTATGCCAGAATTTCTAAAGTGTATAATAATATTACATTTGCAATCCATGATCTCTAAAACATAGGTATGTGACACATAATTGTTTTATGTGTTCCATGTGCAAAGATATGGGCATAATACAGCCATATGGCGCCATTTTGGATTTATGCAAATTAGATGTCTTTCCCACTATTATGGAATTTTGGGATTTTATTAAGGTCTAGACCTCAAAGAAAGCACTGTGATGGAAAAATTTCTGTTTCAATTTGTTTTGAAGTTTGGCCAATTCTTACGGCTAAAATGACTGGAGCTAATTAGCTCCATATACTCATCGGGTATAGGCCCCTACCCCTTCCCTCCTTTAAGAATTCAAACAAATACTAATTATTATTATTATAGTGGTGATTACTTATGGAACAATCTTTCAATTAAAGACACTATATAATACTGTGGAAGGCCTGTTTAAAAAATTGTCGAACTTTGCTATCTGACATATCTGACAGTGTTTGAATGGACAAATAAACACCCAAGAACACAAAAGTTTGGACAGTTATGCTGTCACTAGTACAATATGTGCAGATACAAATTGGCACATTAATTTTATATCAAGCGATAGGAAATTCTGCAACACAGCAGTCTATGGAGAAAATCTGGAATGGTCTCTCAATGATTTTCACTTTTTTAAAGCACTTTATGATTGTTTTACACCGCAATTTTTTCAGGGCTTCATTTCTAGACTGTATAGTAGCATGGGGAATCATGTAGCTCAGATTTTTTAAACTGGAAACATTGTTATACATTGCCTTTAAGACAAATCACTTTCCGAAAACGATTCTCTCGAGCACTTAAGAATGTTTTCTTGAGAAACACCAATTACCCAAAGAATTTTCAGGACTAATTACAACGTCGATATTTTGTATCATTGCGACTTTACTCTTACTTAGTGTACTAGTATATAGTTTATCTTATTTACTGCATGTATCTCTGTAATGGAAATTATTCAATGTCAAATTAATTATTTTTGTCATTGTAATTGTCACATACATGCACTGCCGTTTCTCTTGCTCTTCCCTTTCACCCTTTTTTGTTGTTGTTTTTTTTTAAGATGTCTTATAACTTTTTTCCTGCTTTTGGTTGGTTTCGCATTTTCAGTCTTATTTTATAATGTACTAGGAAAGTCATATTAAGATGACTTTAAAAGTGGATTGTGGGACAAAAGTACGCTTGCTTTTTAATTTAGGTTCCTTATAGAATTATACAATACTGTTTTGAAACGAAAACATGAAGAAACTGCTCGTTGTCATTGGTCATTGTACTTTTACAATAATGATTTAAATGTTTATATGATATGTATTTATTTGTGATGTATTCTTTTATTGTACAAAAGTGGAAAATAAAATCAATTCAATTCAAATAACAACAAGCCTACTAAGCTCCAAACGTGTCGGGAAGTCGCAGGCCTTTTCAGTTACCCCAAAACTCTAAAAGTGGAGTGGGAGGTTTTCGAGCATTTCCAATTATGGAGACACCCAAAGTGTGAGGAAATTAATTTGAAAATAAAACTATAAAAAAAAATATATATATATATATATATATCGCTTACCAATTTGGTGCCAATGCCATCATTGTTACTGGCCCCTCAGCCCCTCAGAAAATGAGGAAAGACCAGTGCTGCAGCTTTCTTGTACCCATTTTTCCAGAGATGAGCATATCCATATACCCCCGACCCTTCTCCTCCCCTTCCTCCCCTCCCATTCCTCCTCATCTTCCGTCCTCATCTTCCTCCTCATCTCACGAAAGTGACGAAACCGCGTGCAGGGAAAACACGAAATCTATGTTTTGCTCATATCACTCGATAGCTTATGATAAGCATTGACTCTCCTTATATTTAGTTTATTTATTTTGTTATCGCTGATCTTGTGCCAAAATATCTACCCATAGGCCTATAGTCGTTATCAATGGGATGCAATTAAGTAGATTCGTTTAGTAACGCGTGATGTGTGTTTTGTTTTGTTTATTTTATTGTGACTGTTGTTGTTTTTGTTAATCAGTCTGTTCGTTTTTCTTTCACTTTGTTTGTTTGTTGTGTTCTAGGGTTTCTTGGGTGTGGGTACATGCATGTTTGTTTTGTTTGGAGTATAACTTTAATTTTGTTCGTTTGTTTTGTGTTACTTATAGCGACCATCCTGCATAAGTACTGTTTGGATACGAATCTGACCAACATCATAGCTCAAATCCCAAGGGCGTAGGCTGGGGGGGGGTGCACTGGGTGCACGTGCACCCCCCCCCCCGCAGAGCCAAAGGAGTTCCGCCCCTGGCAAGCAAAAAGAAATTTTCACCACCTTTTCTGCTTTCAACACCTGATTTTCTCAACTTTAGTTCCACCTCCCATAAGATGTGCACCTCCCCACACCAAGTTTGTTCCACCCCCGCAAGATGTGCACCTCCCCATGCCCAAACCAGCCTACGCCCCTGAAATCCAATAATTCAAATCGAGTAATATGCAGGCCTAATGAGTTTAAAACAATGAAAAAGATTATGGAAGCTTTCTCATCTATAGCAAGATAACTATCGTGAAAAGGCTTGTAGGTATTCGATGCGATTGTTTGATCATCGTAAGATTATTTAAAAAAATATATATAAGCTTGTGATATTATAGTAATTTGTTGTGACGCACGCGTATGTGTATCCTGATCATAATTAATACTGACGTGTAATATGACGTACGTGTAGGCCGACAAGGATTGAATTGCCAATGTATAACGACGAGTCGGTATGCTGGCAATTAAAAGAGTATACATCCGAATTGATATTTTCTGACAGGGCGTGAGGCTGGAGACGACCACCGCCCTGCCCATCATTTTCTCATGTTCATTTTACAGGAAAATATCCACATGTAGGCCCCCCTGAACAAGGCCGGGCTATTTTCGGGAGATGATATGGCCGGGGGAAATCTCGGCCGTCGACAGCGCGATCGCGACGAAAATCGACACGCATGTCGCCCACGATGTAATCTACAAAACTGTATAGTTAAAATTTTCCCCAAAATTGTTTTTTCATTAATTATGCTAATTTATGCATAGTGTGTGAAATTAGACCTTTTGTTCCTAATCACTGTCTAGAGACTCTTTGTGGTGTTCTTAGCAAATGTACTTGAAAAAAAAACGCTGTTCAAATTCATTTCTAATGTATTTTGTTCCTTAAAATTTCTTATTTATTATTTTTGTTTTTCGACCTTTTTTTAAATTGTTTTTCAAGGACATTTTTCGGCGACACTTTTGCGATGGCAAACAGCATAGAATTAATTTGAATCGGTTGTAGCAAAAATATTCATACAATTATGATTTGGGGTTAAAAACACAATTTGTATTGAAATTGAACATAAAATTTTGTTTTTGAGCAACTTTGGATGCGGCATGCATGTACGAAATTATGCGCATCTTCGGAACTGCACACCCGAGCGTCGCAAATTTGGTCTTAAAAGATGCACAAAACTCAAAGGAAATAAGTCATGAAACATCACGGCAAGAGCGTTTCGCGTTTCAGAAACCGGGGGGGGGGGGGGTATCATGCATGTCTGAGGACTTAACCATCGGTTTTAGCCCAGGAATCAAGGCTCAGAAAGAATATATCTTTCAAAAAAGTAACCCATTTGCACGGCACTCCGTCGGTACAGCAAGCAAGCACCACCCCTCTCCAAAACAACACACATCACACACACACACACACACACACACCCACACACACCACACACACACACACACACACACACACACACACACACACACACCACACACACTACATCACACACACACACACACACACACACACCACACACACACACACCCGCACGACACCTACACCAGCACCACACCACGCACCACACACACAACACAACACACCACCACACACACACACACACACACACACGCACGGCAACACACGACGCGTGCGCACGCACACACACAGCACACATCACACACACACCACACACACACCAACACATCACACACCACACATCACACCACACTACACCCACACACACCCACAACACACACACACACCACACCCCACGCACAAGCTAACGCACGCGACTGCACCGCGCGCGCGTAAACACTACACACGCACACAACACCATGGCACACACAACACACACACACGCCCACCACACAACAGCACAGCACGCACACACACGAAAAAATGTTCAAATAGCCCAAGTAACAAAAACATTCCGGCAGTCGATAATTTGGGCAGTTGGAGTACTGTTAGGCCGAACGTAATTTCTATATTCAAACATAAAAAGGCGATCAGTTATTGGTTAATTTATTAAATACTGTATAACTGTATACTCGTTTTTAATGTTCTATAATAATAAGGTTTAGGTTGATTTGATTAAGTGAGAAAGGTTGACTCATTTTGCCCCAATTTTCTGGTAACCTCTGGATCACTCGATTCAACCCGAGTGATTTCTGAGGTCACCCGAAAAGGGGTGAATAATTACGATTTTTCACTCCAAATCTGAATTCACCAAGTTTTAAGTCTTTAAAAGTGTGTTTTTCACTATTTTTGAAAAAAAAGAGAGTAGGTCCTAATCATGTTGTTTTCGCCCTGCTCTCCACACGTTAAACGCTCAATTTGATTCTTGATACATTTACATCTCCTGCAGATTAAACAACATCAGAGCCCTTCACACCACCAGCGGCCAAAAGCAAAAATGTCATATATGCCAAGAACAACTGACAGTGAATTACATTGTGCGAACTTCACTGTATTTTTTTTATTAGCCAGATAGAATGAAACTTACAAGGAAATCAGTCCTTGTAACCATTTCACCAAATAGTATCCAGTCTCATTACATTACATCATGTCTACTCCCCTCACATCAGACGACATTTACCACACCACCTACCACACCACCTGCCACATCACTTAACATCACATAACACTAGACTACACCATACAACAGCACACAACACTCACACCACAATCCACAATCCACAAACCACACCACAAAACAAACTAAATCGCAAACCACACACCATACCACATATTTCATTCCACCATGCAGCACCATCACTCATTACACTCTAAACATCTACACCCCTCCACGAAGTCTCTGTTCCAGTCGAACTCACAAATTTTACAGGTACCTCGAATCAAATGTAATTGGGGGGGGGGGGCCTCTTTCTCATATAGGCCCTACACTCTGGAATTATCTCCCTATCTCATTACGTCAAGCAAAATCGATACAAGCATTCAAATTAAATCTGAAAACCTACCTCTTTAATCTAGCATACCACTCGTTTAATATCCACTACACCTTTCCCATTACAGTTTCGTTTATGTTTATGCTTATGTTTATGTTTGTTCTTCACATAATTTCTTCTCATATGTTGTTCCTATAATTTTGTAGTAATTCTTTTTGCAGTACCTATGTTATGCGCCATGAGCATCTTTTTCTTGGTGGAATGTGCGCTATATGAGAGCTCACTATTATTATTTATAATGTATTATTACACCCAATGACACAATACACCACAACACACAACACACCACACCATACCACATTGCACCACACTTTACCATACCACACCATACATCACTTCGCATCACACACGCCAACACCACACTACACCACACTACACGTAACCACATACATCACATCACACATTTCAGTCTTTCATACACAATCACACATCACACACAACACACACCACACTACGTCACGTCACGTCACGTCACGTCACATCACGTCACACCACACCACATCACATCACATCACATCACATCACACCACACCACACCACACCACACCAAACCACACACAAGACCACACCACACATCTCATCCTCTCTTTTTGCATGTTTAGGGACATGTACAAGGATAACTTTTGCAAGTTATGTCATTGCATAGTATTTTTCACAAGTTCACACGAGTATGAAAGTATGATTTATAAATCTCAGTCGGCAGGCAATCTAATGCCTTTAATAGTCTCAAAACAATACTATGGTCTTCAGCACACATCTCCTTTCATCACACCTACACGGGCGTTGCTAGCAAGGGTGGGGTCATTAAGATATCGGGGCATAAGTGATTTTGTTGGGTAAAACAATCAAGGACTATATTTTTGCTAGTCAACTTGTAGCACCAGTCGGTACGTGAAGAAATCTGTTGGCTAAACTGAAATAATGGAGGACCCTCGTTGTTTGCTTGTGAATTTTTTGCCCGTCGGGTACAAGCAGCATTCTGCTGGGTAACCCCCTCCCCCTTTCTAGCAATGCCCCTGTACACGTACTTTCAAACAATACCACGACACACACTGACACAGAAAATAATGACACCTGCTGCTATATACATGTGGAATGATGAAAATAGTCTGTAATAATTCCAACAAAAGAGAAAAAGAAGATATAAAGTCAATAAACAAGACTAAATCTGATATAAATGTTAAAATACCCAACGCTGGAATCACACATTTTAATATCTTAACTCAGAGTGGGATTTGTTTGTCAGTTCGGTATGGATTACAACAGTCTAGACTTATTCTAACTTTTTCTTTTCACTCTGTTTTTTTTACCATTTATCTTTTTAATCCAAGTAGCATTGCAAGTTATATCTTGATGCATATGCATTGTCCACTAAATTACATCCAGAAAACAAAATCTTGTAAAATGCCCAAATTGATGAGTAGAACTTGGACACTTTTCAATGCACTCCTCTAGTAATGCTATTCATAATAGCATGCACGTCTATGATCCATTCTGTATATAATCATTACATACATTTCTTGGTAAATCAAATATAATTACATTAGGTAAAGCTTCAGTGCATACACAAGAGAAAATATCACAAAGTGTACAAAGCTTTGGGTAAAAACTTACACAAATATATATAATTTTTGGTGAAAACTCACAAAACGCACTGGTAACTTATAAACTAATTTTCCACAATTCATTTAAATGAATGTACAATTTTACACACCATTTAGGAGGCATTCATAAAATAAGACTGCATTAATTCGAGTTAATCAACATTACACATAGAAAAAAAAAAATAACACTGGGCGTTTATAATCACCATAATCATTCACAGGTTATACATATATGTTGAAATAAAAATTCTAAAAAGGCATTCTGTCTCGAATAATGTGACTGACATGCACTCCAATCTCTACTCCTAAATCACATTAACAGGCAGAACAACGTGTCATGCAAAGAAGTTCATTAAAACCATTCACGTAACAGCTTCCTATCGTACTAACCACCACATCTTTTAAGTAACTGGTTCATTTTTTTATTTTATCACAAAAAAATGATGAAATTACATCAACTTACACACAAAATTGATTTTTCGTCCTGTTTCTCATGTTCTTATCATTTGATTAAAAACACTACTTTAAGTCAAATTCAACTTAAAAAGAAACAAAATTCCATCTAGTCAACTTTCTGGAACCCGGACAGAATATAATTTTGTTGCTACACCATAAATGACATGTCATAAACGTCAGTTTCACTTGTTTGTAGCTGTTGGCACCACGATCACATGACCTGATGGTGTCAATCATTGATTTGTGGGCGGGACTTTGCAGAGCATGGTAGATGACACTGATCTCTGCTGATAACAAGTAAAACAGTGTTTGGGTGTGCTTTGTGCAAGTGCATTTCATGACACTGAATCAATATCATTCTTTTCTCTGGAGAAAACTTTTGCCAGTTTTTGTTCATTTCAACTATCAAGTCCTCACAAAAATCCAAATAAGGCCCTGTTAAGTATCTTGGAAGAAAAGGTTGGCAACTTTTTTCAAAATTTCCTCCTTTTTTGTTTAAGTGAAAAAAGTCATTCATCATTTCCGTTTGGAAGCAACATTTTTTTTTTCAATTTACAAACACATCATAGATGATTGTATTGTTTTGCCACTGTACATACATATGCCACACAAGCTGTAGTGTGGGAACTGTAACTTGTGAAACAGCGAAACACTAATTTAAGCTGGTTTCAGGAATGAGAGGATGTAATAGCAAGCAGAAAGCAGGTTTTGGTTAGAGTTCTTATTTAAAGAACAAATTTACACATATTTTCATAGTTCGCAAATGCACACATCCTAATTTACCCGGCAAATCAGTCAAGGTTTTGAAGTATCATGTTTCTATATGAAGAGTGACTTTCACCTCTGTGCATTCTTGACCACGTTAGCATATAACACAAGTTTATGTTCAACCCAATTCACACCAGGAATATAGGACTGGTCTTAGCAAGATCACTCTTAACCTGTTGCCTCCGAGATTCTGAAAATCCCATAGAGTTAACACAGGACAGATCCGGTTCCCGTAGCCAACGGGTTAAGAGAGTCTTATGAGTGCTCCAGCTCCACAGATTACCTTAAAAAGGTGGTATAGGGACACATTATGAATTATAAAGGGTTTCTTCCACACAATGTGAAGAAAAGGCTTTCCAAACTAGTCCTAAATTGGAAACAAATTACATCATGACTAATGCTGTTATTGTAAGAAGCCCGCTATGTGTCACTGTCACTCGTCGAGGCCTCAAAAGCGAGCAGAATGTTAAAAAGGAAAGGTAGCGGATGAGCAGTTTACAGGATCACTCGTTCGATAAGATCAATCTTATTTTGCAAGTGTGAATAAGGTCAATAATGAACAATGACCATTTGAATGAGATAAACAACAGAGAAAGATCTAGATTCTAGAGGAGCTTCCATTGCATTTCATAAGGTGGTTCTACGAAAGCAAAAAAATACTGACTAGGTACCTGCATATGTCTGTAAATGTACCATACGCCATCAAATAAAAGCACAGGAATGAATACAAGGGTAATTACAGATGATTCTGAATGAAACAACAACAGCATAATTTTCTTCCAAAATATGTCCAAATGTGGAGACTTTGAACAGAGTTCCACAAATAATTGGTATCTTGTGGTCAGCTTTTATCTACAACTGGGCAAAAAAGTTGATGAGAGTTAGCAGAAAAGTACAACAAAGATTTCCTACCTGACAAAATGTGGTCAAATGAATAGGAGATAGGACACAACTTTTTTGAGGTATTTTTAAGTTTCAGGAGTG
>JZLH01S0038823.1:21771-38847 GCA_001188425.1 Eucidaris tribuloides
AGTAATGTTACACTGGCGCAATCTGTTTGAATTTTCACAGAACCTGACTTTTCTGCCCCAAGGCTTTTGTGAGAGGTGAGGATTTATGTGAATCTACATTATCAATGGTTTTAGGGTGTTTCCTCGATAACCTTATTTTAGGATGCGCAAATCATAAACACAATCCTTAAAATAAATGAACAGTTTAGTTTCTAATGTTTAAAGTAAATTTACTTTAGATGCCATGGTCAAAACTAGTTTGTCTTCGTGGCACTTTTGATGTTTGCCCCAAGGAGGCACTCCTACCAAGTCTTGACATAGGGATGGATGACACTGGGGTATCAATGATGTTGGTGATGATAGGGATGATGATGGTGATATGATGGTGGTGATAATGATGGTGATACCATGGTGATAATGATGGTGATGATGATGATGATGATGAAGATGATGATGATGGTGGTGGTGGAGATGATGATGATGACGATGATGGTGGTGGTGGAGATGATGATGATGACGATGATGGTGGTGGTGGTGGAGATTGATGACGATGAAGTTGATGATGATGATTATGATGATGATGATGGTGATGGTAGTGGTGGTGGTGGTGGTAATTGATGATGATGATGATGATGATGGAGATTAAGATGATTAAGAATCAAAATCAATATGATGATATCAGGCATGATGATGATGATGATGGTGGTAAGTGATGGTATATGATTGCAGTGGTGGTGATGGTAATGGTAGTGGTGGTGATGAGGATGATGAGGATGATGAGGATGATGGTGATGATGATGATGGTGATGATGATATGATGATGGTGATGACGATGGTGATGATGACAGTGGTAGTGATGGTGATGGTGGTGATGACAATAATAAAAATAATGATGTTGATGATGATGATGACATTCATAGTTACATCATTCAGGATTCATATCATCAATATCAGGTTATTACAATGACAAATTTATGGCAGGTGCAGAGACATTGATCAGATATCAGGAGCAGGCATGATGCAATGAGCATAAACAGAAAAATGGGCAATTGATAAGATGAAGATGATACAAAAATATGAATGGTCCATACAAGCAATTGCAGTCATTGATTGTTATGATTTTGGAACGAATTTGGGCAAGAATAATAGTCGTTTAAACATCCGATCACAGCATATCAAATGAATCAGAGAAGATAAGGGGTGCGCAAAGATGAAGGTCATTCATAATGTATACCATAATGATTTGTGCAAAAAGAGCGAGGGAGAGAGAGAGAGAGAGGAAATATTTTGGTGATATCACGATCACGTGAAATTTTTTAAAAAGACATATTGTACGCAGCATTGAAAAACAAGCGAAACATACACAAAAAACATTCAAACATCACATTATCACATATTTCACATGAAAAAAGGCAGACACAATTAAGATACAAAGACACAAATCACACAATACAAATTGACATCACATAATCAAAGCGCCAAAATTGCAATGATGATCATTGATGATTGGAACAAATTACAAGCATAATCGAACGAGACAGAAACAAACACGATCGGCAGTTATATGAAACCAACACCATAGACCCAGTATTTGAGAAGATGAAGAATGCAGCAAGCCACCAGTGGGAATGCCAGCAATTTATGAGAAAAAAAGAGAAAAGAAATAAAAAACGAGAGATTTGAGTGAGGAGAGGAAGTCGGTTAAAGAAACGAGACACTCTAATTTTGACCACAGAATCAGTCAAATTTACAGAGATGTTAGACTGCCTAGGAATTACTGCTGTGTGAATATGACACTACAAACACACATTACAAACATTAATTATCAGAAAGGGTCGGACTTTTGATAACTTGTGTAGACTAGGCCAGGATTGTATTCACTATATATAAGTTACAGCATAGGTATAAGTATTTTACAATTGCTACTAATTTGCCTTAACAATTCAAAACTTTAGTTTCAAACACAACAATATATACAGTAATCAAAACAAAACAAGATGAACTAGGAATAAACCACACTGCATAATGTCCACCTGTAATTCATCATTGAATGAAAAAAAAAATATCTTGGGTGAAAAAAGTGTACTGCTATAATTTCCTTTACCTAAAAATGTATTTAATGCTAATTTTTTCTACGCTTTTTATGCAAATTAATACACCTAATTAATATTCAATATTCAATATAGACATCAATTGGATACAAGAAAAATATTTTCAGAAAAAAAAACATGGGAGTACTCAGATAATTGACCCTACTTCAAAATAAACATTATTATTATCATTGTTATCATTATTTTTTGATTAAACTGAGCAAATCCTTAGTTATCATATGTAAATTTAACATATATCAACCCATATAAATCTCGTGTAGATTGTAAAATAAACCATATTTAGCTCGCTTCACACTATATCGAGACAGCAAGCTGAACAAAGACATTTGGGATTTATAGGAAAGTAAAACAAGAAATGGAAAGGTTAAGCATTTCATGGGAGTGATGTTAGTAATGGAATGGCAGTTTGAGTTTCAAGGTAAATTGTAGTCAAATAATGTTACTTCTTTTAGCTCTGTAGGAAATGTATATATTATTGACCTTAAGCATAAAGGGTGGTAATCTTGGCCAATATTTCTGAAAAAAATACCTTATTGCTGTAAACTTTGTCTGTCACTAGGGTCCTAATGGAATAAAACTGAATCAATGTTAAGCCACTTTTGACTACAGGCTAACAATTTATATCTTTTATGGTTCATATTTATAGGTAGAGTTCATTTGAAAAATAATTTAACTTCATTGTGTTCCATGACAGGTTTAAATGCTCCCCAGGGAGTGGAGAGTGAGCACTATAAGTGCTGGCTTGAATTAATGTATCCAGTGACCGGGGTAATAATAATGTGTAAGCGCTATGATACTTTGTGGATAGCGCACTATAAGAACCCATTATTATTATTATTAAATCAACTAGATTTAGTTTTTTGGCATTCTTTTTAGTACTTTCTTGTAAGAAGTAAAAACTGTCACCAGGATTATCATTCTGTTATCACTAAGATATTGTGCATGAGATTGAATTAATGCAGGAAGGAATGTATTCTGAAATCTGACAGTTGATGGATAAAATACCAGCAGAAAGAGTTAGTAAATTAGCAGCAAAGTCATTGTAAAAGCAAGTGACACATGGATGTTTCTACAAAAATATATTAGTTTTCTATGTTTCTACAGAAATGTATTAGTTTTCTCAGCTAAGCTAATCTACTAGTGACTCCACCAAATTAACACAAATTACAGATCACAGAAATAACTGAACTCGTTCATACGATTTATGCCACTCAAAAGTGGAGACGTGGAGTTTGGTGTAACAAGTCAGAGTTTTAGTTTTGTTAAAATGAAGTATTAGTGTACATGAAAATGGGGTGAGGTATGTGCATGCAAGTAACGGCTTCTGTTAAAAAGTTTAAAATCTGAAAATGATCAGAAATACATATCATGTCAATGAAACATTAAACTACCAAATGGTGTGTAATTTTGTAAAATACTGTTGTAAACGTATATGCTTCTAAATCAAGTAGTATAGAGTGAACATATGAATGCTTATTGTCAAAGGGTTGGATGAAATAGATATTGTATTTCTTCCAAGAGATTAAAAAAAAGTAAAATGAGAAAAAAAATGTACCAAAAGAAAACACATACCTGTGTTATATGTTTGCGTCTACATACCAAAATGTCACATACGTAATACTATACTTTAAGGATTATTAAGTTTTTTGTCAAAACCACCTGTAGTGTGGATCTCACGATACTTGCGATAACAATTTTGGGATAAACCAGTATCAGAATTGAATCAAATTATGGGTCACATCTTTGTGCAAAATCCTGGAATTCCGACATGATATGACATCCCAATACAATTGATATTATCTCATTGAAAAAAGCAAAAATGTTGAGGCAGAATGAATGTGTATCAGGATGGTAATTAGCAAAGTGAAGATGATGAGTCAAATGCAGAACAACAAAATTCACCAAACTCGGTTAAAACAGAGAAATACTGGATGTGAAAATCAGTATTATTACTATTCACCCCCCTTCCCCAACACACAACCAAACACAATATAAAATATTCACATAATTTTCTGCTTTATTTTTCTGCATATTTGACATGCATGTGCCTGGTAGGGTAAAAAAAAATCACTTTTGTAGGTATTAGGCATAATTATCTTATATCTGATAATACACATTTATATCATTTCTTAAATGGTATGTTATCATTCTGATTTATCATCCAGGTAAAATAACTAATGCCTGAGCTTCTATAGGTCAATTTTAAAACAACAGTTGAAGTATTTCCTTAATTTGCTGACCAGCCACTGGCTATTTTTTATCCATGATAAAATCTCCTCATAAAAATAATTTAGCCCTTTACACACCTCACTACTACCCTTTTGATATCAATAGCAAAGTTTATGGGGCTTTGTTTTGATGCTACCGAAAAATTAACGGCCTAGATGAATTTTTTAAGTTTACCAAAATGGGTGAGAAGGGTAAACAATTTGTAAAGGTCACTTCTTACAAACAAATATCATTAACATGATTTGCTAGTTATGTCAAACTACTTTTGCTTTGACAATGTTAATGAATATGTAAACTAATGTAAGTAAATGATTTGAGGTGATATTTCTGAATTTTCAGCCATAACCTCAAATATTAGAGATATTTTGGCAGTAAATCAATACATGCACAAAAGCAAAATTTGGCAAGTTTTCTGAAATATTACCATAACAGAAGTCCAGAACTGGATAAAATCTTTATAATAATGATAATAACTATAATAATTCCACACAAAATTAAGCAAAACACAGTACAGGTTTTATGTTTGTATTTCAATTTTAATTTTTTTTTGCAGATATATACTTTTGTGGCATTTATGCTTTATGAGTTCCAATAAACCTTGATTTGCCCAAAATTACATTTTAATTCTAAAAGGGAGAAATTGTGAAGAGGGACCACTTATACCATGACCTCGCATTGTGTGATGTTCGTGTGATTTGCGACCCAGTTATTATTATATACCACATTCATATATTCTTGTTCATTGATTGGTTGAAAGTATGTCACATGATGAAAAATAAACACACTACTCTGCGAGTCTGGGAGATAATAATTCACAGGCATGGCATAGTACTTTCATACGAGTGCTATAGTACACCAGACATAGGATAATACGGTCGCAATTTCATCAATACAGGGCGCCAGACAGTGGGTTCACGATTTCAGCTTATTCGTGCAGTGTATTATCAGCGCAGCGCAAACGTCCCGTGCATGCATGCTTACAGTGCGGCAGTGCAGGGCGAAGTAACACCAAGATTTTATCTATTTAACGACAATGAAAGGCAAATTTTATCGACAGCGCCGACAGTCACAACACAAAAGATCCAAATAAGGTACAGTCTGTCCGTATTTGATGATTTTTACAAGCAGGTGGATGTCGATTATGGCAGCCTTGATAATGCAGTGCTAAGGTTAGATCATAGATGTGTTTCTGTCAAAGTTTTACACAGGAATGAGAATAAGAAAGCAATGCTGTACAGCAAAAAGTCAAGTTTAAAATGTATTCTTTTATCAAAATACTTTTAACCAATCAATGAACAAAAATATATGAATATAGTATATAAAACAAATATGTACTGCCATAAGAGGCTCTGGTTTGAAACTATGGTTCCTCGTGACTGCAATAGTACTATATTTCTTCGGGGCTGCGCCCATCATCAAAATAGCACTATTACAGTCACCTCGAGTCCCATAGTTGTAACCAGAGCCTCTACTGGCAGTATATATTTGTATATTATACCGCTCTCTTGAACTGATAGTTCTCTGCATATGTGTGTGTGTGTGTGTGTGTGTGCATTTGTAATCCCTCCTAATTGGTGACATTAGTGTGACACTCCACTATCAGACTGGGGATGTTCAGAAAACGGGGACGATCCCCTCTCCTCAAATGGCTGCAAAATCAAAACGTAGATGGTGCTAAAGCATCCGGTAGAAAATGGCTCAAAATATGTATGTACTCTTAACGTTCCTGGTTACTGGTGAAATGTCATACACATGCATGAATGTCCAAGATTGTTTGTTGTACACAGTAGTGTATGTCCCCAATTGCATGAGGTATGCGGAATGTGTTTGTTGTTTTTTGGCCATCCCCATTTGGTGGCAATTACAAGTATGTGTGTGTGTCTCTCTCTGCTTGTGTGTGTGTGTGTGTGTGTGTGTGTGTGTGTGTGCAGGTGTGTGTGTGTATGTGTGTCATTTAAGGGGTAGGGATGTCAGAGTGATCTAAGGAATGAGATTTACGGAATGAAATGTTTTACTTACTCAAACCTACACCTTGTAGGAAGAGCTGAAGACACTCTGCCAGACAATTGGCCTGGAAAATAGAGGAGACAACATTGAGAAACAGTTAGTATATTCTACAGATCACGAGCGTATATCATCGTGTGCCAGAAAGAACGACGTGAATGAGCTTGCGTTGGAACATGCGTTTTCATGTTTTCAGTTTCTGGCAGAATGCCGTCTCCAAAAAAATGCACTATAACTTTAAAGTGAAAATATGAATTTGAATTTGTGAACTGGTTGTTGAATAAGTTATATTTTATTTTGCCAAATTTGAATTTGTAATTTCCATGGGTAATTATTTGGCTAACACCAGAAAAACGGCGTCTCGAAAAGGCATTTTGCCAGGAACAAAAATATTTTTAAGCGAGCGTGAGCATTTGTGTTGTTCCTCTGGGCACATGAAGACATCACGCAGTAACAGTATCCAGTCCCGGAGCCAGTTGGTCAGGATTTGGACAACTTTACATTCTCTTCAAACCCAGACTCAGCTGGACTCGGAGGTTGCTTAAGTTCCAACATTTTTTCCCTATCATTTCATATGATATTCTGAGAATTGTACACATCTTATCTTGCTGCACTGACCAGGGACCCATTTCATAAAGCTGTTCGTAAAGTACGCATGACTTTATGAATGACTAGAATATGGCAAGCCAAATGTGATTCTAAAACTATTTGAATCATATCTGTTAATATTCAAATATGCACGCATCGATTAACATTTTTACTCTTAACGACCATTTAACGAACGTTTCAATGCAAACTTTATCTCTGGGCAAAATTGAATTGATATTAATCACAGTTTCTTAAAATGACATGAACAAATTTCGGCGTTTTACTTGGCACTTCATATTCGAGTCATTCATAAGGTCATGCATAACTTTACAAACAGTTTTATGAAACAGGCCCCAGGACACATATAAAGTATGTTACCAAAATCAAATGACAATCATAGCTTTGCTCTAGTTTAGCTTTACTAAGTTGAGGAAAGCTATATGCATCATGGATTTCTCTGCTAACACTGTAATGATACCTGCTGTCATCAGAGTTCCATGTTCAAACTCAACTGGTCTGACAGTCTGCCACCAGACCACACCCTATCGAACTCAATGTTACTAGTGGCATTGATTAAGTTTTAATTTTTTTGTAAATAACTGTCATATTTATGACAATAATTATGATTCTTAATTTAAAAAATTGTCAAACTTTGCTCTCTAACATGTATAATAGTGTTTGAATGGACAAATAAACACCCTAGAACACAAAACTTCAGATAGTAATGCTGTCATTAGCAAACTGTGTACGGACGAAAATTCAAGAACACTGCAGTTTATGGTGAAACACTGGAATGTTCACTCAATAATTTTCACCTCTTACAAGCACTTAATGATTATTTTCTAATGCAATTTTTTCAGGGCTTCATTTTTAGACCCTATCAAAGACACTTAGAGCATAGCTCAGATATTTTGAACTGTGGCTTTAATACTCACGTTCTCTTCTTTGATGTCCCCACCTACATCTTTTGCAATTAGAATCTGGGAATTCTTCTTTGACGGAAGCATCTCATAAATCTTTTCCTGTTGGTGAGAGGAAAGATACTACAAATGTTAACAACATGTATTAATATCATCATCATCATCATCATCATTATTGATTTGCCATCACTACAGATGACAGGGACTAGAAAAGCGAACTTAATCATTATTACCCATAGGCATTCAGCCCCATGAAGCAATATGCATGTAGATATGTGACCACAACACCGGGTTTTCACCCTTCTCTTTTTGATGAAGTGCATGGGTTCTTTTACGGGCTGAGGTGTTTCTGTCTCAACACGGGACCTCCGGCTTTATGTTCTATCCAAGAGACGGGGGTATGGGGATAAGGTGCCTTACCCAAGGACACGACATGGACTTGAAGCACGGACCTCTAGGTCGGGAAGTTGAAGTCTCATCCACTAAGCCATGACTGTGTCCAAGAAGTGTACAACTTGAAATGTTAGCGTCTCAGCTTTGCAATGTGCATTCTAGAGGAAGTATCACAGCACTGCACTACCACTGACTCCGCTCAGAGTTCACCCGGTAATAATAATGGGCAATTCCACAGTTACTCACGTTACATTTGAAGGCATTTTGATTCACTTGTTGATCTCTTGCAATATTATTAATGGTAGATAGCTTAAAGTCTTTATGCTATCACAAAGCATACATGTTGCTTCTGATTTGTACAAAATACAAATTTGAGAAATTAAATTGAACTGTATGAAAATCATTGAAATGTCTCGGGTTACTCACGTTACAAAATGTTGTCATGCATAAAATTTAAGAGGCTTAATTGAAAAATTTCCTCATGTGGAGATCTCATTCAAAAAAGTTGTACCCTTATCAAAGCACTGTGATAGAGAGTCACAAACTGACTATATGCAAAATGTAGTGGGTTACCCTATTTTTGTATAAATTACAAGAACATCGGTTACTCATGTTACGGTTACTCACATTACATTTTGTCCGAAGATATATTTTCTGGGTTATCTTCACGTAAGTAGATTTTTATTGGAAAAGCAATACATTTATCATTGCAGTATTATATGCTTAACACTATTTCATGGAGAAAACTGGAGAAAAAATGATAATTTTTCATAAAACTTAGATTTATTCACAGTAGGTGGAGCCTGGTCCCACATGTGGCATATTGTATATGGTTGCCGATTCTCCTTAAAGGCAGCATTAGAGAAGCAAAATTTGGGGTAGAAATGATGACCCCCATTGGCTTATTGAATCATTGGAACACTTGAAAATGCCTCAAGAACCAAAATGAGTTGAAATATAACCCAGCTGGTTTCACTTAGCAGATGTGATCCTCCCCACCTGGGGATTGGCTGTAATTTGTTTAGCTAAGGAGAATCAAGCATAAACATAGGAGTATCTTTATTCTTTGGCCGGTAGGATAAAATAAGCCCATAGAGAGCCCACACAGCAAGGTTTCCATGGCTACTAGTGAATATATTGAATTGTTTGTTTAAGAATGAGTGAACTTTGACTACAAGATTTCACAGGAGAATCCTTGCATATGTTTACGTTGATTCTAGAGTAGTTTCAGCCAATGAGGACTACCCCAATCATGTCATTTACCAGTTTAAGAGTAAGCAATGTTAATCGATATGTGCATATTTGATATTAACAGATATGATTAAATAGTTTGTAAATCACATTTAAGTTGCCATATTCTAGTCATTCTAAAGGTCATGCGTAACTTTGACGACAAGCTTTATGAAATGGGCCCCTGGTCAAGAGTAGCAAGATAAGATGTGTACATATTCTCAGAATATCATATGAAATGAATGGGAAAAATTGTTGAACTAAGCAAGCCTCCGAGTCCAGCTGAGTCTGGGTTTGAAGGAATGTAAAGTTGTCCAATGATCCTGACCAACTGGCTCCGGACTGTAAGCTGTACTAGCGTGAATCGTCTTCATGTGCCGCAGAGGTAAACAACACAAACGCTCCAGACGCTCGCTAATAAATATTTTTGTCCCTGGCAAAAATGCCTTTCGAGACGCCCGTTTTTCTGGTGTTAGCCAACATATTACCTGCATGGAATTACAAAATTCAAATTTGGCAAAATAATATAAAGCTTATTCAACACACAGTTCACAAATTCAATATTCATATTTTCACTTTAAAGTTATAGTGCATTTTTTGGCAGACAGGATGTCTGCAGAAAACTGAAAATATGAAAACGCATTGTTCCCACGCAACTCATTCACGTCATTCTTCTGGCATCAACAATGATAACGCTCCGTGATCTGTAGAAGTATACCTAACTGTTTCTCATGTTGTCTCCTCTATTTTCCAGGCCAATGTTCTGGCAGAGTGTCTTCCAAGCTCTTCTACAAGGTGTAAGAGTTTGATAAGTAAAACATTTCATTCGTAAAGATCTCATTCGCTTAGATCACCTGACATCCCTTACCCTTAAATGACACAAAAAACACACAGCCTGCACACATACACACCACACACACATACACACACACAAGCAGAGAGAGAGACACACACACATAGCTGTATTGCCACCAATGAGGGATGGCGCAAAAAACAACAACACATTCCGATACCTCATGCAATTGGGGACATAGCAGCTAGCTGTGTACAACAAACAATCTGTGGACATTCATGCATGGTGATACATTTTCCGCAGTAACCAGGCAACGTTAAGAAGTACATACATATTTGAGGGCATTTTCTACACCGGATCTTTAGCACCATTCTACGTTTTGATTTTGCAGCATTTGAAGGAGAGGGATCGTCCGCGTTTTCTGAACATCACCCAGTCCTGAATAGTGGAGTGTCACACTCTATTCCATCGCTATATTCACCAATTAGGAGGGATTAACAAATCACACAGCACACCAGCACACACACACACATATGCAGTAGAATATCAGTTCAAGAGAGAGTTGGTATAATATACATAATATATACTGCCAGTGAGTAGCTGTGTACAACTATGGACTCGAGTGACTGGTAATAGTGCTATTTTGATGAGTGTCGGGAGCCCCGAATGAAATATAGTACTTATGCAGTCACGAGGAACCTATGTTTCAAACAGAGGCTCTATGTCAGTATCATATTTTGTTTTATATACTATATTCATATATTTTGTTCATTGATTGTTAAATAGTATTTTTTTTTTTTTTTTGATAAAAGAATACATTTTAAACTTAGACTTTTTGCTGTACAGCATTGCTTTCTATGTCCTCATTCGCTGTGTAATATACTTTGAACAGAAACACAGCATCTATGATTCTAACCTTAGCACTGTGCAGTTATCAAGGCTGCCCATAATCCGACATCCACTCTGCTTGTAAAAATCATCAATATCGACAGATCTGTACCCTTATTTGGATCTATTTGTTTGTGACTTGTCGCAGCTTGTCGATAAAATTTGCCTTTCATTGTCGTTAAATAGATAAAATTCTTGGTGTTACTTCGCCGCTGCACCTGCCCGCACTGTAAGCATGCTGGGGGCATAAATGGCGCATACGGGAACGTTTCCGCTGCGCTTGATAATACACGTCACGAAAATGCTGACAATCGTGAACCAGGGCACTGTCTGGCGCCCTGTAATTGATGAATTGCGACCGTATTATCCTATGTCTGGTGTAGCTATATAGCACTCGTATGAAAGTACTATGCTAGCCTGTGAATTATTATCTCCCGCAACTCGCCAGAGAGTGTGTTTATTTTTCGAATGCATGTGACATAACTTTCACCAAATCAATGAAGACAAGAATATAGTGAATGTGTATAAAATAATAATGGGTCGGCAAATCACACCGAAATCAAACACAATGCGAGGGTCATGGTAAATGAAGTGGTCCGGCTCATCACAATTTCTCCCTTTTAAGAATTAAAAATGTAATTTCTGGTGCAAACAAGGTTTATTAGGAATCTCTATAAAGCATAAATGCCACAAAAGTATAATATCTGGCAAAAAAAAATTCTAAAAATGAAAACAAAGCATAAAACCTGTATGGTTTTGCTTAATTTTGTGTGGTAAATTTATTATAGTTATATCATTTATTATAAAGATTTTATCCAGTTCTGGACTTCTGTTATGGTCAATAGTTTCAGAAACTTGCCCAAATTTTGCTTGTTTGTGGCATGTAAATGGAATTTGTACTGCCAAATATATCTTCTTAATATTTGAGGTATGCTGAAAATTCCAGAAAATAATCACCTCAACAATCATTTACGTTACATTATTGTTTACATATTCATTAACATTGTCCAAAAGCAAGTAGTTTGACATAAACTAAGGCAAATCATGATGTAATGATATTTGTTTGTAAGAAGTGACCTTACAAATGTGTTTATCGCTTCTGCAACCTCATTTTGTAACCATAGAATAAAATTCATCTAGGCCGTTAATTTTCGGTACAACAAAACACAAGCCCCATAAACTTTGCTATTGATATCAAAAGGAGTACGTAGTGAAGGTGATGTAAAGGCTGAAATTATTTTTATGAGGAATTTTATCATGGATAAAAAATAGCCAGTGGGCTGGTCAGCAATTAAGGAAATACTTGCAACTGTTGTTTTAAAATATGACCTATAGAATCTCAGCAATTAGTTTTTTACTGGATGAATAAATAGAATGATAACATACCATTTAAGAAATGAATATTAAATGTTGTAATTTCAGATATAAGTAATTATCAAATCCTACAAAAGTGATTTTTTTTACCGCCTATCCAGGCACATCGCAGCATGTCAAGTAATGCAGAAATAAAGAACAGAAATTAGGTGAAATTTTAGTTTGTGTATTGTTGTGTGTTGGGGAAGGGGGTGAATAGTAAATAATACTGATTTTCACATCCAGTATTCTCTGTTTAACGAGTTTTGGTGAAATTTGTTGTTCTGCATTTGAGCTATCATCTCACTTTGCCTAATTACCATCGCTACATACACATTCATTCTGCCCTCAAACTTTTGCTTTTCAAAGTGAATTAATGATCAAATTGTATTGGGATGAGCTCATATCATGTCGAAAGTCCCAAGGAATTTGCACAAAGATGTGACCCATAATCTTTGATTCCAATTCTGATACTGGTTTAATCCCAAAATTGTTATCGCAAGTATCGTGGAGATCCACACACAGGTGTTTTGACAAAAAACTTAATAATCCTTAAAGTATAGTATACGTATGTGACATTTTGGTAGGGGTTTTTTGGGGGGGGGGGGGTTAGAACGCACTAACATATAACACAGGTAATGGTTTTCTTTTGGTACATTTTTTTTTTCTCATTTTACTTTTTTTTTATCTCTTGAAGAATAGCAATATCTATTTCATCGCCAACCCTTTGACAATAACATTCATATTTCACTCTATACTACTGTTGATTAGAGCATATACGTTTATAACAGTATTTACAAAAATTAACACACGCGCAATTTGGTAGTTTAATGTTTCATTGACATGAATATTTTTCTGATTCATTTTCAAGATTTTTAAACTTTAACAGAAGGCCGTTACTATGCATGCACATCACCTCAGCCCCATTTTCATGTACAGCTAAATACTTCATTTTAACAAAACTAAAACTCTGAGCTTTACAACACGAGTCCTCCAAACCCAACGTTCCACTTTTGAAGTGCGCATAAATCGTATGAAGAGTCATATTTCTTGATCTGTAATTTTGATGTTAATTTGGTGAGTACCTATAAGATTAGCTTAGCTGAGACAAACTAATACATTTCTGTAGAAATAGAAAACTAATATATTTTTCGTAGAAACATCCATGTGTACTTGCTTTTACAATTACTTGCTGCTAATTTACAACTCTTTTGCTGGATTTTTAACCATCATCTGTCAGAATTTCCAGAATACATTCCTTCCTGCATTAATTTCAATCTCATGCCATCAATATCCTTAGTGAATAACAGAATGAAATCTGGTGACAGTTTTTAACTTCTTTACAAGAAAGTACTAAAAAGAATGCCAAAAAACTAAATTCTAGTTGATTTAAATAATAATAATAAATAAATAATATGGGTTCGTTATAGTGCGCTTATCCAGCAAAACTATCATAGCGCTACACATGTATTATTACCCCGCGGTCACTGATTACATTATTCAAGCACAGCTTATAGTGCTCACTCTCCACTCCTGGGGAGCCATTTAACTGTCATGGAACACAATGAATTAAATTATGTTTTCAAATGAACTACTATAAATATCAACCATAAAAGATTACAATTGTTAGGCTGTAGTCAAAAAGTGCTTAACATGATTCAGTTATTCGATTAGGACGCCTAGTGACGAGACAATAGTTTACAGCAATAAGGATATTTTTTCAGGAAATATTGCCAGATTACCACCCTTTATGCTGAGGTCAATATAATAATACATTCTACAGAGATAAAGAATAACATTATTTGACTACAATTTACCTTGAACTCAACTGCCATTCCATTAACAACATCACTCGCCATAAATGCTTTAACGCCAATGTTTCTGTGTTTTACTTATCGGCTATAATCACCAATGTCTTTGTTCACTTGCTGGTCTCTATAGTGTGAAGCCAGCAAATATGTTATTTTACAATCTACACGAAATTATATAGGGTTAATATATGTTAAATTTACATAATGATAACTTAGATTTGCTTGAGTTTTATCAAAAAAATAATGATAACAATGAAATAATAGATGGTTTATTTTTGACAGTAGTAAATTATGCTGAGTACTCCCATGTTTTTTTTCTGGAAAGAAATATTTTTCTTGTATCCATGTGATGTCTATATTGAAATTTCGAATAGTATATTAGTGTATTAATTTGCATAAAAAAGCGTAGAAAAAATTAGCATTAAATACTTTTTAGGTAAGAGGAATTATAGCATACCTTTTTCACGCAAGATTTTTTTTTTTTTGCATTCAGTGATGAAATTAGCAGGTGGACAATTATGAGTGGGTTTAATTCCAAGTCATCTTGTTTGTTTTGATATACTGTATTAATATTGTTGTGTTTGAAACTAAAGTTTTTGAATGTTAAGGCAAAAATTAGTAGAATTTAAAAATACTTATCCATGGGCTGTAACTTATATATAGTGAATACAATCCTGGCCTAGGTCTACAACAAGTTATCAAAGTCGCCCGTCTTTCTAAATTTAAATGTTGTATGTGTGTTATGTAAGTGCCATAGTTCACACAGCAGAATTGCCTAGGCATCTAACATCTCTGTAACTTTTGATGATTCTGTGGTCAAAAATTAGATGTGTCTCGTTTTATTATACCGACTCCCCTCCTCACTCAAATCTCTCGTTTTTTATTTCTTTCCTTCTTTTTTTTCTCATAAAATTGCTGCATTGCCACTGGTGCTTGCTGCATTCTTCATCTTCCTCAATACTGGTCATGTGTGTGGTTCATATAATTGCCGATCGTGTTTGTTTCTGTCTTGTTCGATTAGTGCGTTAGGTATTTGTTCGCCAATCAATCATATCATCATTGCAATTTTGCGCCTTTGATTATCGTGGTAATTTTATGTGTGTTTGTGTCTTTGTAATTTTAATCTGTGTCTGCCTTTTATTCATGTGAAATATTGTATCAATGTGATGTTGAATGTTTTTTGGTGTATGTTTTCGCTGTTTTCACAAGTGCTGCGTATCAATATTCTTTTTAAAAAATTTCAACTGATCGTGATATCACAAATTTTCCTTCTCTATCTGCTCTCTCCGCCGCTCTTTTGCACAAATCATTATGGTATACATTATGATGACCTCATTCTTTGCGCACCCCTTATCTTCTCTGATTCAATTTGAATGGCTGTGAATCGATGTTTAAACAGACTATTATTCTTGCCAAATTCGTATCCAAAAATCATAACAATCAATGACTGCAATTGCGCTTGTATGACCGCATTCATATTTTGTATCATCCTTCTCTTATCAATTCGCCATTTTTCTGTTCTATGCCTCATTGGCAATCACCTGCTCCTGATATCTGAATCAATGTCTCTGCACTGCCATAAATTTGTCCATTGTAGATAACCGATATTGATATATGAATCCCTGAATGATGTAACTAAATGAATGTCATCATCAATCACCATCATTAATTTTATAACCATCATCATCACCATCGTTATACCCCCCCCTCAATCACCACCATCACCGCCACTGTATCATCACGCATCGTCATCACAATATCATATTCTCTCATCACTCATCAATCATCATCATCATCATCCTCATATCACTCATCATCCTCATCACCACCACTACGAATTACCATCACCAACCATGCCATGCATGCACCATATTCACCACCATCTATCATCATCATCATGCCATGCATAATTGCCCCGAAAGTGCTATTCCTTCACATTATTGTCATTCGAAAATAAAAAAAAATAATTTTATACTATAATTGCCATAATTATTCAACAGGCTTTGCGCTGATATCATGCATTTTGATATTTTGCATTTTAAATCATCTAAACAGCCATATCATTAATCTCCATCATCAAATCATTCAGATGCATCAATACACCACACAACACACCACCATGCATCCATCATCAATGATCATAATCAACTCATCATCACAATCTCCACCACACACCACCACCATCCATCATCATCATCATCTCCACCCCACCATCATCAATCATCATCTTCATTGTCATTATACTATCATTATCACATCATTATCAACACATCATATCACCATCATCATCCTATCATCACCAACATGCATTGTAACCCAGTTCATCCATCCTATGTAAGACTTGGTAGGAGTGCCTCCTTGGCAAACATCAAAATGCCACGAGCAAAACGTATTTTTGACCTATGGCGATCTAAAGTAAATTTACTTTAAACATTAGAAACTAAACTGTTCATTTATTTTAAGGTTGTGTTTATGATTTGCGCATCCTAAAATAAGGGTTATCGAGGACACCCGATAAAACTCATTGATAATGTAGATTTCACATAAATCCTCACCTCCTACAAAAGCTTGGGCAGATAAAGTCGAGTTCTGTGAATATTCCAAACAGATTGCGGCCAGTGTAACATTACTCAGCTGAATAATTTACATACTGTTAAAACTAATCCTTGACTGCCATACCTATTCGTGTATATCCAAATTAAACTGAACGAACTGTCTGCAAAGGTCATAAATACTCACATCAGCGCAATGAATGATTGTCAAGCTTCATTTTGCTT
>JZLH01S0038823.1:46625-56794 GCA_001188425.1 Eucidaris tribuloides
TCAATTTAAAGCCACTGGCTAACATTTACCACAGTTTAAAAAAAAAGTGAGCTACATAATCCTCCATGCTCCAAGTGTCTTTGATAAGGTCTAAAAATAAACCCCTGAAAAAATTGTATTTCAAAATGATTATTTAGTGCTTTAAAAAAGTGTAAATCGTAAGTTGACTGGATTCACCTGCCCATTTCCTCCCATAGACTTACTGTGTGTGGATCTAGGCTATTTTTTACTCCTCCCGAGTACTAATTGTTTATTCATTCATATCTTGCCAGTGGCAGCATAAATTTCCAAACTTTTGTATTCCAGGGTGTTTACTTGTCCATTCAAACACTACTATGTAGCTCAGACAGCAAAGTTTGACAATTTTTTTAATTTGAAGCTCCACAATGTTAGCCTATTACTTTAAAAAGAGACCTTGTCTAATTTGTCTCATGGGCATTTCTATGTTGGGAAAACACTACAAGAATACCCTTCAAATTCTTTGTTTTTACTTTTTATTGTCTATGCTTAGTATCCTTTCTTACCGTCCTCCTTCCAAGGTGATGCCATAAGATGTATTTTTCAGCATTGGCCGTCATCTTGTGCCCGTGCTTCAAGCTCCACGATGTAACCTGCATCAAGTGTCGTGAAAGAAAGGCAACGTTAGTCGTGTTCACACTGTTTGTTATCACTGAGGATAACTTTAATATCAATAATAAAAAAGATGTTGTCTCAAAGAGATATGACATGAATGGAAGTAGTCCCCAATTTATGACACAATGATACCGGAATTGAGTATACTGTTTGAAATGAAATTCTGGTGAAATATGAATTTTTTTTGCTTTTGTATTTTTTTGTTTAAATCATAGAACAACCTATATGCCCTGAAAATCCAACGCTCTGGAATGCTTCCATTTTAGGAAAATTGATGAAAACTAAAGAAATAAGTGGGGTGTGTGTGTAGGGGGGGGGGGGGAGGGGGGTTGTTTTGCTATAGGAGATGTACGTGGTGTCATCTGATCTCTAATAATACAAAATCACAATTTAACACTATAAACTTTTTTTAGTGAGTTGGATGTTGTTTTCTGATGTCTAACATGATAATACAATTCTTTGTGAAAGACTGATGAAGTTGTCTGATCGAACAAAACTATACTTGGGTTTCTAGGTTTATGCTGTGAAACTTTCACAGTCAACTATTTCCTCTTTGTTATACATGCACAACTCTTGTAAGGAAACACGGTGATGGTCAAGTGTGTTGTGTAGCTTTCTTTGGTTTCAATTTCTATCACGGTCATACTGCAATTCAGTATTGATAAACAAATGCTTGTTTCTTCTCAAGTAAACAAATTCAAGACAAATCCTTCCAGCTTTGATATACATTCTAGTTCGTGTATATATTGGCATTTGTTTCAACTCATTTAGTTCTGAAACATTTTTTAATTCTCCCAATCATGTCACTGCCCTTTAACCACCAGTTCATTCACACATGCTTATCATTAGTGATTACTTGTAGTTTACATCAACAAGAACTGCTCGATGAAGACAATAAAATCCTGCAGTGCAGTGCAATGCACTGCAGGACGCACTCAACAAACCTAATTTCCATGTACACGGCTGTATTAAATTTTATCTGAAGTTAAGCAGTGCTGGTAAGGCTCAGACTATACCATGCCCTCATTAATAAGTGCAGTCATGCTGCTCCTAACTTTGATATCCCACATGGGGTATTTCCCCTTCCTCTCGTAAACATGATGTACCAGCAAGTAGTTTTGATACCTTGAAGTTAACTCTTTAGTCCTTGAACTACAAGAGTTCACAGTGGATGTTACAGTTACAATCTAACCCTGTTGGGGCTCCCTTATCATTAAAGTGACTTACCAATGAGTTAACTTAAACCAAGGTTGTTCAGTGTTAAGAGAAATAGCAAGATTGGAAATACTCTTCAGTTTAGAACACAAGGCTACCAGAATCAAGTGTACTGTTTGAAGTTTCTGCTGTGAAAATTTCATAGCCTCTGTGGTTGAACTGCTTATCAGCAAATGCTGTGACGGTGAAATTAGTTGTGTAGCTTTGGGATAATTTCTATCAGGGCTGGAGATTAACAAGAGCCCCGGGGGGCACGACGCTCACCTGAGGTCTCGCAAACTCTCTATGGTACCCATAGAAAAAACATCAGTTATACATATAGTTTTGGCCCTTGGAGCCTGATATCTAGGCACTAACGTAGCCAAATGAACCACTTGAAAAACTTTGCATCCCCTTGCCATAACTGATTTTGCCAAGTTAAATTAAATTCTAACATCTGTTTTTATAAAAACAAGGCACACCCTTGTATCTTAACATTTGACCTTTGACCTACTTATGTGACCTTGACCCCCAAATAACATTGAGGTCCCTGTTACGCATCTACCACCCAAGTTTGGTTACAAATGGACTTGTGGTTAGAAAGTTACCAAGTTTGGGCCTTTATGGGCCCCCTGGGCCCCCAGGGGGGCCTGGTGTACCATTCCAAGAACCCTCTATCCCCTCCCCCTAAGGACCATTCCCACCAAGTTTGATTTAAATCCATTGATGAGAATGTGAATTATTCCCATAGGGCCCTACTCCCAAACTTGTGCCCCCCTTAGAGGCCAAATGGGGCCAACCTGGGCATTGTCATGAGGAACATTAATTCAGCACATTATAGAGGTATCTATACACAAAGTGGCTTAACTATACTATTTCTGGATCTAGAGAAGAAGATGTTCAACATCTTTCAAACTTCAAACTTTCTTCATTTTTTGAAAACTACCTACTTTTGGCCCTTTAGGGCCCTGCCCCTGGGCCCCTAGGGGGACCAGGTGTACTATTTAAGGACCCTTGAATCCCCACCCCCTAACGACCATTCCTGCCATGTTTGGGCCAATTCCATGCATGCATTTTGAAGAAGAAGCTGAAAATGTGTAAAAGTTTACGCACGACGCACGACGCACGACGACGGACGAAAAGTGATAGCAATAGCTCACTTGAGCCTTTGGCTCAGGTGAGCTAATAAAATACTGGTAAAGTAATGCTTGATTCTCCTCAAGTAATCAAATTCAAGACAAATCCTTCCAGCCTAAATATACTCTCTAGGCAGTGTCCTGTATGTATGAGTATATGTTTCAACTTATTTGGTTCTTGAAGCATTTTTACTTCTCTCCATCATGTGACTGCTCTTGGACTCCCTTAGGGCTCCCTCATCATTGAAGTAACTTACACGTACCTATGAGATTACTTTAGATTGAGGTTGTTCAGTGTAAATGCTATTGTAACTTTGGCATGGGGAGCAAAACAGGAATACTCAATCATCACAACATTCCAAAATATAAAAAACAGAGCACAGGCATTTTTTCGCAAACAATGCCCTCTACCTTTTGGGAACAGTACATGACATTTACTGCCCAGTGACGATGTTCTCACATAAAATAACCAGTTTCCATTTTTAGGATTAATATAATACTAAATTCACTTATATTTGACAAGTAATACATCAATATCAGAACTGCCAACATTGAAGATTTCAAACAGCAATCAGCGAGATACTTATGAATAGCACTTACTACAAGAAAGAAAATCACGTTCAATCGTATGAAAAAAAAATAAAAGTTTGGATTTGGCTCGTCAATGAACACTTTTATTGAATACAGTCGAAATTGTTAGTGTACTGTTTTATCCCACTAACAATAACACTTGTGCTGTAATGCTAAGATGTAAAAGTATGGTCTTGCGTTACACTGTAAAACAGTGTGTCAACTTATAGGCCATGATGTTGTCAAACAGAATGTGATTCTGGCTCCCAAGCATTTGCCTGCTGGTATTGGCTGAACTATTTCTCTAAATAATTGTCATATCAGTAAATTGCATTTTGACGGCAAAAAGTGAAGGAGTGAATTCAAATGTCAGTCTGTGTTTAAATGTACCAATACCCAAAAAATAAAATTTGTGTACAACTAGAATACACTACAAATAACCGCAATTCACTCGTCTTAGCCCGTGAAGTAATCCATATTCTGATAAATCAGATTATAATGTGTACAATATTCTGGCACTTGTGCTCCATGCGTTTAAGTTCTGCTCCGTAAGCATCAATTTCAATACGTGCGCGTTCTGGCTATACACATACGTTTTTGCTTTACTATCCAAGTTCAATATCGATATTGATTGATACACTTCATGTGTGTGTTAACGATCAAGACGTACGTGAACAAATTATCGATAGTGCAATCGATCAATCGATAGAATCAGTTGATTGACAAGTCTATTGCAAGTCGTTTTTGTTTATACTTACTGTTTGAAATTTACATCCAAACCCCAATAAACAAAAGTTTGAGTGATCACAAGTGCTAATACTTTGTAGGGGGCGTGCCACAAATGTATTCTACATATATAGCAAACAAATTATCCAGGGTATTAGTACACTTTAATTCCCTTCCAGCTTTCTCAATCCATGCAGTCAGATGTCACCCCCTATCCTATTCTTACCTTCTCACTCCCCCACTCTGAGAAACCAGCCGAGGTGGTTGTACACTCCAGGAGGCATAGAGCCAAGACACGCTTGGGACATTTTAGCTGTGAACAGGCAAAGGATGACAAAGATTATTATATTTTTTATAACAACAAAATCAGATTTAATTGATTTAGATCAGATTTTTGTGACTTACATCAATTTACATACTTTTAAATAATCACCCCCAACATTGCCCCATAAGTGTGAACAATATTTGAATCACCTGAACCTACAATTTTTATATTTTTGAACCAGAACAAAGAAATCTATTTTTTTCTACATTTTTTCTTCATTTTTGTAACATTACCAATTACAAATGCATTTCTTTTTTTTAAAATTTAAATCCAGAGTAAATAGCCAGTGTTAGATTCTCTACAGGTTTTTTACAGGTACTGAACAGTTGATGAAATTTTTACAAAAAGCCATGCAGAATCATCTCAGCAGGAACATACTAGCATTGTCTTACAGAAAGACAAATTTTAATTGATGGCAACATTTAAAAAGGCTCTAAAAATCTATATAATAAACCAAAGGGGAGATGTCCACATTGGCATTATTGTGGGAGTTGCCAATTCAAGAACCAGCAGAATAAGGCCTAATACTCTTGAATAGCTGAATCAAATACAGTGAAACCTGTCTACAGTGGCCAGTCAAGGAACATGAAAAAAAATGTGGCCTTTGTACACAGGTTTTTAAATACATAATTCAGCTCCAAGGGAAACATTACAGTGGCCGCTATAAACAGGCTGGCTGCTATTGAGAGGAGGCCGCTACGACAGGTTTGATTATATGCTAAAAATTTCACTCTAATATTCTTTTGTTTAAATTTTTGTGCATCCACTGAATGCAGATAGATGTCTGAATTCACTCCCCCGTAATGGGTTAACCCTTGTAGTTCCAATGCAACAAAATCCCATAGCTTTTGCATCTGAAATTTTAAATGTGGGATTAAAGTGTTTATTCAGTGAAGTGATAGTACAGTAACTTACAGCAAACCTGAGAAGAACGTTAGCACCAGCACCTTCACCTAGACCAATGACCTCTCTGTCTTCAGAAACGCTGTGGTACAGAAAAAAAGAGTAACAGCATTTAGTTATCAATGAACTTAACAGGGCACGGCATCCTTTTTTTTTTACTTGCCCTATCAGGCAAGCGGTTTGCAATTGTGCTTGCCCAACAGCAAACACAACTTGCCTAACTTTTTTCTACGAAAGCAATGAGCAATGCTTGCTGTCTCTATCTCTCAGTCTCTTGGAGGCTACGATCGTAAAAAATATTCACTCGCCCAATCAGGCAACAGGTTTTTCAAAACACTTGCCCGACAGCAATTTTTACTTGCCCTGGGCAAACTGGCAAGGTTTGTTGAGCCCTGCTTAAAGGGAGAAGGAGCCAGCAACTAACAGGCATAAGTTAAGAAAAAATTTGAGTTCTTGCCAACCAATCAGATTGCAGGTGTGCAAGTCTGGAACTGACCATGCGTGACCGATGCATGCCACCCGAAGTGTGTTAGTCACGCTGTGGTAATGTATGCACTGTTTGAATCGATAAGCTCCTCCCCCTTTAGCTGTTTCTGCATATTTTATCCTGGGGTAAAACTTGCAAAGACGTGAAATAAACACAAATTAACTAATTTATAGGGCCTTGCTGAGGGTGAGTATCACACAGTACCCCTTATTTAGGCTGTCTTTATCACCATGTACAATAATTCTCACAATGTCAGTTTTTTTTTCTTAACTTATTATGCCTGTTAGTTGCTGGCTCCTTCTCCCTTTAATGCTGTACAGTGTGTCTAAAAAAACAATTGTGCAAGTGAAAAACACCCTCTTTAGCAATTAGAAAATACTCTTGTGACATTATGCTTACATCAACGTCAAGAGCTTAGTCTTAGCTTTCAAATAACGTTAGTTTTGTTCAATTTGCTTGTTTTAATCTTAAGATATGTTTATTCAAACAAAAAAGAGTGAAATCACAATTGTGCCACTTTTGCTGCAGTCCCTTGTAAAAGTGACAAAATTGTGATTCCACCCTTTTGTTGTTTACAACATATCTCGAGATTAAAAAGAGCAAATTAAACAGAACAAATGGCATGTGAAAGCTAAGACTTTGCCCTTGACGTTGATGTTAGCATCATGTCACAAGAGTATTTTCTAGTTGCCAGAGAGGGCGGTTTTTACTTGGACAATTTTTTGAGACATGATGCAGCACTTCCCAAAAAATTGTACAAGTAAAAAGTGCCCTCATTGACAGTTAGAATATACTGCTCTGACATATGTCTACATCACCATCAAGGGTGAAGTCTTAGCTTTCAAATGCTGTTTGTTCTGTTCAAATTCCTTGTTTTGATCTCGAGATATCCTGTAAGTAACAAAAGGGTGGAATCACAATTGTGTCACTTTTACGGGAAGAGGGACTGATGCTATTATTGACTGTACAAGAAGTGGCACATTTGTGATTTTACCTTTTCGTTGTAAACTGAACATATCTCAGGATTAAAACAAGCAAACTGAACAGAACAAACGGCATTTGAAGCTAAGATGGTGATGTAATCATCACGTCACAAAAATGTTGTTCTCATTACCAAAGAGGGCGCTTTTAACTTGCACAATTATTTTTGAGACACACTGTATATTGAGTTGATTTATTTCCAAGATGAAACAAAGAGATGGATTGACACCTTGAAATTCTAAGTGACTGAGAGGATTGGCAATGGGTTAATTATTTGTTAATAAGCTTTCATTTGAGTACAACTGTGAAAGTACACACACATGAACTAAAACACAGTAATCTTTATTTCCACTTTACACGGACAAAGTATAAGAGGTTTGGTGAACATTAAAACCTACTGTCCTCATCTGGCAATCAGAAATAGAACTTGTTAAAAATTAATAACTTGCTTGAGGAATCTTACAAAAGTACAAAACCATAACAGGAAATGAAAAGAGTTAATTATGCCCCACTCAATTGCGACAAAGTTTGTTTTGTTACTTGCTCCACTTTGTCTATGCAAGGTAGTCCACGTTTTGTCTCAATGGTACCATAAACCACCACTTACAATGCTCATAAATCAAGCAAGTCTCTGCAGAACTGATACAGGTCTATTAATTATTAAAGGACCCTGTATGTATCATATGATTCCAAAACTTTTAACGTTCACGTTTATTGCCTATTTGGCCGATGCATTCTCTTGCAGCAACTATCAACAGTAACAAGATAACGCACAACAAATTCTTATTTCATACTCACTTTTAATCAAATTGATGCTGGTATATTTCATAGAAAAAGATGAAGTGCATAAGACTCTAGATTTACGATTATTATTACCTTATTTTATTTTATAGCAGCAGTAAGGACATTGAACCTGCTTTCTGCATATATGGCATACTTACCCTAGTTCATTCAAAATCCCTGGGATTTCTTCAGCTAGCTCTTGCATCTTAGGATACCTGTATCTGTATAAGAAAATAAATGAAATAATTCATAAAGATACTTAAGTGATTTTAAAATTACAGCAATCATGCACACGTATATACCATATAATCATTTGTCAATCATCAAATTCAGTTCTCACTGGATGATGCACAAATCTCGTCCGGTAGCCATACTAGTTTTAACCAGTTGGAAGAACAAGAAATCTCAGGCTGGAGTCTGACGAGAATGTATGTTGTATCGAAATCAAATCAAAATTCACATTCTAACAGTGTCACATATTTGATTCAATTTAGCTTTGTGAAAAGCCCTTTTTCATGTAATTTAAATGAACCATTACATTTGCATGATGGAAGCTTATTGTCTTTATGAGCTCATTAATGTGTGTGTAAGTACAACGAAGGACTCTCATTTCAGAGTATTCAGTCAAGACTCGAGTTGGTTTGAACATTTGACCAGTTGAATAGTTGATAAGTAATCATGCTACTGTATATTAATCATGATGATGATATAATGTACACGTATATAAATGTAACAATTACGCGTACGTCCAAAAGATAATGGGACTTTAATATGAATGGGGCATAAAACAAATTGGCCAATGGATGTACACACTGAAACACAGGCCCTCCTGATATTACAGTTTGGCTGTGGAAGAATGAAATTGAACTTTTAACTGTACAACAAATATCAGCAACTGAAGTTATGTTTACACAGTTGTACTTTATTACACGGTTTATCTCCACTTCTGTAGGCCATCTATTGCAATTCATGAGTGATAAACTTTGATAAGAAAATATCACTACGGTAGAATCAACAGAACAGTTTCATGGTCAGACTGAACTGCATTTTACTTTGAACAGTACGCGCTGTACAGGACACATTTGATCTTTAGTGACTCTAAACTATAGGCCTACATGTACAGTACATCAGATCTTTGGTTGTCCGGTAGAAGGGCCTTTACAATGCTTTGCCTCTTCCTTGAAAACCACCGACTCTTTTTAATACATGAAATCAAAAGTAGTGTGGTATTTTTTAGATCCTTCTCTCAGTCTATTAAGTGCAAACCAAATATGGCAATATTTTTCAAATTAGAGGGGATTCGCTGTTAGGGCCCTTCTGCCAGGAACATATGCTTGGGCTCTTCTGCTGGACAACCGACGAGATAATACTGAAATTGAATATGGCTTATATTGCTGGATAGTGTGAAATTTTGTTGGAAGTGGTTTGAATGTCATAAATCAGTTTTATGACGCAAGCTTCTTGTTCAGGTCTAGGGTAGATGAATGTTTTATTAATTATTCATGAGAGGAGTTACCCTTTCAATGCTTATCTCAAAACAAACCTGTCAATTACATATTTTGCATACATTTAAACACAGCCAGAAGTTCGATTACCTTGAAACTATTTCTCTGGAGTGATTGATCGGGTCACCAATGCACTATCAATGTGAGCAAATAGTAACATTCATTGCTAATTGTAGAGATATTGTAACTAAATAATCCTTTAACATGCTGAACTATGCAAGATGTCACTGTATGCAGTCATAACAATCATTCACCAACTATACTTTAAATGGTGTACATGTACATATAGCTATTGAGGGGCAAAAATCTTTTGGACACTACATTCGTTTTAAACCATAATTTAAATAAATTCAATGAATTTAAAACCATTCAAAATCAGTTTCAAATGGTACATGTAAGAATGCAATTATTTTTGGAGGGATTAGAAAACATTGGCAGCAAACTGAAATTGCTTTTTCATCCACCTTCTGAATATCTCAATTTAATCATATAATTCGTAGCAACACAGATACAGGTACGTATATCAAGATTTCATATAGAACGGGACTTATTAATGTTTTGACAGTTCCGTGAATGCTATTTGACAGTCTTACCAATTATAGCTGTTGTGAATGCCAGAGAAAAACAGGTTGTGTATTTACAGAGGCTCTAAAATGTTATAATGACTGGATTATGGAAAATCCCGATAATCCAAAATGCAACACGCCTTTGGAAGTACGTCCAATGAGCCTGCTTGTGACGTTAGTTGGATTATGGAAAGTCCTCAAGCATGGTTAGAAATAAGAATAGCACATGTTAAAACTACCTGTCTTTATTGCGAATATAAGACATAGCAAATAACCGCATAGTTTTGAGATGACATTCAATTGATTTAGTCCAAGTTGTGGCAAGCCACGTGGAATGGATCAACTACAAGGTTGGAAAAC
>JZLH01S0038826.1:2419-13859 GCA_001188425.1 Eucidaris tribuloides
AACCTAAAGTAAAACATCCAGGTTACGAAAAAAATTTCATTTGATGTTTTAATGAAAAAATAATAAATTAGGTTTACTCTCAGAAACGGTATATGCACTAATACATGAATTAGAAAATATGTCCCACAAATATATAATCTCACGCATGACTATAGTAATGTCATTTCACTTTATAATAGTTTATAATAGCTTTTTTTTCAAATATTTTCGCATGACATAAAATCATTTACACTGTAACAAGATTTTAACTTTCTGGCAAACGAAATATTGTATTTACTATGGGTGGATCAATATGATTTTATGTTTTATTAACAACATTTTCGTCAAGAAAACGTATGAACATTTTCCTGATTGAATAAATTCTTCGCATCGAGGCTTGATATCATTCCAGTACCATTTATTCAAGTTTTTTTGTTAACATATAGATGCGAAAAGGACAATGGAGCACGTTGGTGGGGTGATTGGCGACTGCATGGTTCCTTGGTTTGTTTGGGTGCATTTGATTTCCGATTTAGCCAAAAAAAAAAAAAACCCTCAAAGATTGTGGTGAGAGCAGTTGATGTGATGAAGAAATAACTATGGAAGTCTATGCATGCAAAAAGTGGAGTATCATGTCCTTGAGACAGGGGCGGATCCGAGATTTTTAAATAGGGGGACACGAAAACTTTGTGTGCATAGCGCACATAATGAGCGCGAAGCGCGAAGTTCCTTGCATGCGGGTTCCAGGGCCCTGGAAGCTTTACGATTTTAAACATTCTCTTTGGTTCTATATTTTAAGCGATTAAAAGCAAAATTCACTATTTTTATTCTTTTATTGTATTTTTAGATATCATGATTGACCAGACTGTCTCTGAATCCCAATGGTCACATTTTATTCGTGTTTACTGTTAAAGACACAAGGTAAACTAACATTGTGGAGCTTCAATTAAAAAAATCGTTAGTTACATAATACCAGTGCGTGATTGGATAAACAATCATCCTAGAATATAAAAGTTTAGAAAGTTTTGCTGCCACTGGCAAGATATGCATGAATATACATCAGCCTTGAAATTTCCACTGCAGTGGAGTATGAAATTGCCTAGATCTACACACAGTAGCATATGGGAGGAAATAGGCCATGTAGGCAGGGTGAATCCAGTCAACCTAAACACTTATAAATGTTCACTTGTTTAAAGCACTAAATAATCATTTTGAAATACATTTTTTTCAGGACTTCACTTAAACTTTATCAAAGACATTTAGAGCGTGGGGGACTATGTGGATTGTAGTTTACATTTGTGGAAACTGTGGTCATTGTATACTCGTGTCTTTAACTAAATGTTTCTCAAACACTTGCTGGCATAAATGTATTTTGTGTTTAGTTTGCGGCTAATTTTCCTAGCAGAGTCATCATCACCACCCCCACATGATCTTCGTCGTAATCATCTTTATCATTACCATCATTATCATAATTATCGTCATCGTCTTCATCATTTTGATCAACAATCACTGATCTATATCTCCACACCCTCACCTCTTCCATGCAAGATTTTATACGTCAAGTCTAATAAAACCCATTTTCTCAAAGTTACTTGATATTTATATGTACATGTACTTTAACTTTATGGGCTGCTGCTTCCCTATAAATATCGGCACTCCACCTTAATATCACAGACCGTCAGTTTCCTGAATTGTAAAAATAAATCATTATGCAGAAAATATTAGTTTACAATATGTGAATGTTTAAAAGTGAAGTACATGTATCTCTTTCATTTGTTCATGTTGTGTTATCTGTAGTAAAAATGCAGTTTTCTCATTACATGTATCGACCAGATATACAATGTTCTGATATGCCCAGAAATGAATTAAATGCGTCAGAAATTAAATGTATAAGATTCAAATTTCACATTTTCCTTTAAAATGTGTCTTTCATGGTTAACTCCAAATTCAAGAGGTTAGATTAACACGTTGCGTTGCTCAAAAACAAAATGGTCGAAAAAATATGTCTAATTAACGACTTTGAACCTTTCTCGCAATCTTTTTACAAACAGGCCAAATAGTTGTTTGGTATATATTGATTTACGCCTTCAAATACACAAACAAAACGTTTCCTTATCATAATACGATTTTTTTGTTTATTTGACTCATCTATGTATCATTTAGTATTATTCAGTCCCCATGTCCTTGCATTCATTTCATCTTCGTAGTCATTATAAGAAGTTTTCAACCAATTGGTCATAAACTAGTTCGTTTGATCAGGGGGAGTGCTTACGAATATGGAAGATTTCAACAAAGCGAAGAGGTCATGTTTATATGATAATCAATCAGGAAAGGAACTGAATTAAATGACTGCAGTGTCGAACTTATAATAAGAAGCTACGGCCGTAAAGTAAAACTGTGTATGTACTTATCACATAAGTGGTACTTGCATATGCATACAAAAACTCGCGTGGGAGATATGAGGGAGTGGAGAGAGTTATAATATGACGACGACGACGACGACGACGTATGATGATGATGATGATGGTAATGATAATTACGATGTTTGCTAGAAACAACAGAAATAACAATAATACATGTTTACTGGCAAACGCCCTAGAAATATTTAGCAAACAATAAACGCTGAGAATATGATGGGATTCAAAGGCAAGCTGGTCATTCATTAAGCCAGTAGTCTCGCATTATTTGGTGTAATTTGCAAGGCATTTGGTTTACCCATTTAACACGAGTACCCCATTACCAGATTACGTGACGTAAATTTTAATAAGATATGATAACAATTGTTTTGTTAGATTTTCCACATTTATCAGGAGTATCCCAGTACAGGAATATTATAAAATTATGAAAGGGGTTGGTGTGATAGAATTCAAAGGTGTATATGGGGGTGTTGATCTTGCTTGGGAACCCACGTTGATATTATTTGTTACTTGGCATTTAAACCACGTTGTAGTATATTTGTTGTTGCTTCTGTTATGTGTAGTACAGTAAATGCATTTATATGATATATGTTATATTATGTAGTTTAAAACCTTTTTCTCGTTAACACAAATCAAATCCAAAGTGAAAATGAATTGAATTGAAATGTTACCCCATTATGCGGAGACCATTGTACTTCAAAGACATTATAGCCTATCCTGTGCATAGACTTCTACACTTATTTCTTTAAATCACAGCATCTGCTCTCACCACCACAGAACAAACACCAATCTTAGTGAAAGCACTTGCATCAAAACAAATCAAGAACCCATGCAGTGGACCAAATAAATAAATAAATAAATCACCTACGTGTCTCAATGTTAAAGCAATTTAAGTACATGATCCTGGACTGGCATCAAACTTCGGTGAAATGAATTTGTTCAACCAGTAAAATGTTTATGTGTTTTCGCGACATAAACTTTATTGATTAAAAATAAAATCATTGATCTAGACACAATGGGTACAATATGTAAGTGTAATTATTATTAATTAAAAACTTGTTGTAGTGTAGAGTCTTTTTTTTTGCCATGGGAAAGACTTGAAGTAACAGTTGAAAAGTGAAAGAGTATAATATTTTGCATAATACTGAGTTAAAATCAGTACTCGTATTTAGGCCACAGTCGCTATTCGATTCATTAATGCATATACTATAATATGTTTCTTTATTAAAAACATCAAGTTCATTTTTTTTTCGTAACTTGGACCTTTTGGTTTATGATAGTTTGAAAAAATAGAAAAAAGTTAAATCCAGGGAGTTTGTCCCCAAAATGATGTTTTAATCATTTATGAATCTCGCCAATATATTAGACAACACTAACATAAAAATCAAGGTATACCTTTACACAATTTGTGCTGAAAATCAACAAGAAAATCGATGTGAATTTTTAATCACCTTGCTCAAGGACGGCTTGAACTTTCGCCATATACTTTAAAGCCTACATATGAGAAAGGTTTGATGTTGTTTAAAATTATCAAATTTTATCAAACTGTATATCATTCGATAAGCATTCCAAATATCTTTTATTTGACACCACTTATGTAAAAATCTACCTACGGTACCTGTACAAGAATTATTATGTTATAAACCCAAAACGGGAAATAATGTTTATTTAGAGGTCATTGAACTTCTAATGAACTTCCTCATCTTTTAGTATTTAGGGCGTTTTAGTAAATTTTAACTTTAATTTCAGGGCAATTTGTACCAAGGCCCAAAAAATGTAGAAAATTGATAGTTTTGGCCCAAAATGAGGGCTTTGAATTTATCAAATTTCCTCGCAATGGATATCATTGGACAGATATGACTGTTATCTTTCATTTGACACCCATTATGTGAAAAACCACGTATCCGTTTAAGATTTATCATAGGAAAACCAATATAAGGTGAAATTGTGATTTTAGGGGTCATTGAAAATTCAGTGACCTTGTGCAGGACGACTTGACCTGCTGACATACTTTTTTGGTCATCTTGTAGTATATATTGAGGGAAAGGTCTTGAGGTGTGAATCGTTTGCAAAACCCAAAGCGTTGTATTATTTTTTAACTTGAATTTCGCGCCAATTTGTACTAAAATCTGAAAAAAATGTGAAAATATGATAGTTTTGGCCCAAAATGAGGGCTTTAGATTTTTCAAATTTGCTCACAATGGATATCATTGGACAGATATTAGTGATATCTTTCATTTGACGCCCATTATTTGAAAAACTGTCCATCTGTTTAAGATTTATCATAGGAAAACCAATATAAGGGGAAATTATGCGAATTTAGAGGTCATTGAACTTACAATAACCTTGCGCAATTACGGCTTGACCTGCTGACATACTTTTTGGTCATCTTTTAGTATATATTGTGAGAAAGTTTTTGAGGTGCAAATCGGATTAAAAACAAAAACCGTTTTATTAAAATTTTAGCTTTATTTCAGGCCAAGTTGTACAAAAATCCGAAAAATGTGAAAATTTTGAGTTTTTAGCCCAAAAAGAGGACTTTAACATAATCAAATTTCATCACAATGGATATCGTTGGATAGATATTTTTAATATCTTTCATTAGACACCACTGACGTAAAAATTCAAATGTCTGTTCAGGAAATATATGCAGAAAACCGGACACATAGAGATTGGGGTCAAATTAGAGGTCATTGACCTCTGACGTCACGTTCCACCACTTACCACACTCAAGAAATCACTTTTCAAATGTGTCTGGGGATGTTCTAACCAAATATCATAACAAGACACCTGGTCATTTTTGTCAAATAAATTCTGGCTATCTCTTGGACTATATGATTTACTATCAGTTGCCATTGAAAACGATTTAAAAAAAAAATGCCTTTCGCCAGCCATCGCAAGGCATATTTCAGGCAATTCGGTTAGGTGTGAGGCCCCCTTAAAGAAGAACAAGTGAGTCAGTAAATTACGCAGTGCGTAATATAATGTACCCACCGAAAGTGTAGATTCTGTGGAATGGCATGAATGTTGACATTAGTATTTTTCGTTATTTTTTGAATAAATTTGCATAAATTTGCATTAATTTGCATACTCAATTAATTTCAGATTTCTGTGTGAAGTTTGGAAGCCCCTACCAAGCCCTATCAGATAAACCAAGCAGAATTGAAATCCGTGGTGAGATGTAAAACAGTTTGCGTTGATTTTGAATAAATTTGCATAAATTTGCATAATATATGAATTTCAAAATTCTCTGCAGATGTTTGGAAGCCCCCACCAAGTTATATCAGATAAAACAAACAGAATGAAAATCCGCTTCTTTCGGAGGGGACAAAAATGCAGATATTTACTTGGTGTAGATGTCGCTACAATCTCCTGATTGCTACCATCCAGATTGGCTCGACTGATGCTATTCCGTATGACGTCAGTCCAGTATACCATGCGGTCAACTGGATCGAAATGTACTGCTACGGGTAATGCAACGTTTTGTAATGGTAATATTGTGTAGGTGGCATTCAGCGGAGTGTCACTTCCTGTCAGGGTAGCCATGTAGATTGCCCCAATGTTTAATTCGGCGATGAAAACCTCACCACCTGAAGAAGAAAAGAGAACAGTTTATTACAATAAATCGGTCAGAATAATAGTAACAGAATAATAATAATAATAATAATAATAAATAATAATAATTCCTCTAATTGCAACCTTAAGGCGAATTTTGTTCTCGGCGGCCTTTAACGCACACTTTTTTCGCCTTAATTCTCTAATCCACATTTTGACGAATAAACCCTTTTGTTTGGATTCCCCCTATGGTGGCTTTTAATGTTGTAATATTGATAATAATAAAAACAACAATAACCATAATAATAATAATAGTAATATTAATAATAATAATAACAATAGTAGTAACGTGGATAATAACAGCGTGGATTCACTATACTGGAAGCAAGACCCCAAATGTTTCATGGTCTTAAAAAAATTGAGTAAAAATATTCAGGGTGCTATGCCCCCCTTCAAAAAAATCAGGGTTGTTACAGCACCAACAGCACCTCCATTTTCCAGGGGCCTGATAAAATAATTATATACCATTAAACGATAAATTTGATGATGATGTGCTAACTAATTTTCTACCTGATTGGGGGATATCATAGTAAGCTGGAAATAAAAGCCCATGGGAGGCAGTGGGCCGATGATGCAGCGACACCCGAAGCATGTTTGTATTCGTTCGGGTGTGGAACGGGCAGAACATCACAGAGAAGTTGAAATACAGGCTGGCCCAGAAGGAACGCAACACTTGCTAATTAATTTCTTCGAAATCATCCGCAAAATGTCATTGGTGTTTATTTCGTTGGTAAGAACATTTTTTCTTCTAACAAAATGATACTATGATTATGAATTTTGAGTAAGGTAATTTTCCGACGCAATGTCACTTCCCAAAATTTGCTATTATTCAACACCGAAATATTCTCGCGTTACGACGTGCCATAGAATGAGGTGCAAAGAAAATCGCAATGACAAAAAGAGCCGTACCTTTCCATTTTTCCTCATGAAAGCGAGGGCATGCCTGTGGTCTGTCTGCGCGCTTATTCTATGGCACGCCGTAAGGTGAGACAATTTCGGTGTTCCGGGGATCGGTGGAGTTGAAAAAGAAACGTATTTCGGAAATGACATTGTATGAGAAAAATGGCCCTAGCCAGTTACATTTTGCCCATAATGTTGAAGAAATTGTTATACAGATATTGACTTGTACGGGGTGTAACATAACATTCTTTGGAGCGTCAGGGAGTAATATTTTCCCAAGGGATTATATTTTCCCGAAGCGCGCAGCGCTGAGGGAAATTATGATCACGAGGGAAAATATAACTCCCTGACGGTCCAAAGATTGTTACATTACACCCCCTACCAGTTAATATCTGTGATATTAGATGACCTTGATTACGTTTATAGTGGGTTATTTTAAGTTCGGTGTCGGTGTTGAGGAGAGAAAATCGACACCGAGCTCAGTTTAGCAGACAATACCGATTGCACTATCGATTGCACAACACGTAGTGACGTCACGCACGTCTCATAGTGTTGGCTGAAAGTTACGCCGATGGCCGAAAAAAATGGACAAATTTAATGTTTAAAAATGACACCAAATCATTCCTGCCTGCGAGTAAAATTGTATGAATTTGAAAGACAGTTACTTTTTCTTTATTTCCATGTGGAAGATAAATATCAGTTTGAGTAATTATGTCAATTTTTAAGGGGAAAGGGCACTTTCAGCGGTTTACGTCGCACGGTGAAGCTTTCTCCATAGCCAACACACACACATGGGTCGTGCTGAACCGTACGAGGGTGCCCGACATTCGAAAAATATATTCATTTCACCAGTTGGAAAATATAACGAGCTGTGAAAATATAACATTTGCAATCCTAGCAGAGCGTATCATGTGACGAGCTGTGGACCAATCACATCTTCGTAGCTGTACTAGCCATCTAATATTGATCTATAGGTGTTGCATTCTTCTGGGACACTATACAATTCATCTTCCATAGGCACCCTTGGAGCTTGAGGTGAATGAAATACCCTGCTGGGGATGTTCTTGACCTTATTTGCACCATAAGACCACATGAGTTGTGGGACCCGAGGATTCCCTCCCCTCACGAATTGCTTTCAAATTGCACCATCCCCTCGGCCATTAATCCCCCCTTTAGGCACATCACGTTTCCCAAGACCCCGTGGGAATGAGAAAAAAAACAGTATTTCCTTTTAATGTGACCGTGGGTTCTACACAAATTTATCATGTTTTCAATCTTACACTCTAGATGCAAAAGAGTGAAATAAGTTTTTACTTACGTAATTGAAAATCACTCTCAGAAGATTAATATCCCATTCCAAATTACAATGGCAAATACGAAGTGGTCCCTATAGTATAGTTTCTTATGGCCTGGATGAAATAGCATTTTATGTTTACTCCATTACAGTATAAGGGTAAATTAGTATTGATTTGTAACTTACCTATGCAAGTAAAATTATCAGTACCCAACGTAAAACCGTCCTTGCATCCACAGGTGTAGGATCCATTAGTGTTCGTACAAATTCCATTCTCTTCATCACAAACAGGAGGAAAGCCTTCAATGGTGCATTCGTCTATATCTGATGAAGGAATGTGAGAAAGACAGTACGAATAATAATAATAATAATAATAATAATAATAATAATAATAATAATAATAATAATAATAATAATAATGATAATAATAATAGATAACGATAGTAAAAGTAACAGTGATAATTATAGATAACCATAGTAAAAGTAACAGTGATAATAATGATTGGATGAATATGACGCCAAAACAAAGGAGAAAATGATAAACTTGAAGGTGCATTTTTTTTCATGTCCGCCTTGGACTATTTAACATAACAATGTCAGAATTATGAGCTTTGGATAGCCCGGATAGCTGTAGACGCGGGTTCGAAACCTGGTTAATTTTTTTCTGACTTGTTTCTTAAACTATAAGATCAGCAGTTGCGATCTAAAATACAGAGAGAGACAAATGAAAAATCTATTTCATCGCATTTCACCTCTCTGAATAATTCCTTTCATCTAATAATAATAATACAAATGTCCGCCTTGGACTATAATTTAACATAACAATGTCAGAATTATGAGCTTTGGTATTTGTTTCTCGGTCGTCGTGTCAATGCCGTTAACCAGTGTTGGCCTGGTGGTATTGTCGCAGCCCAGATGCTAAATTTTTATTCCCACGAGATTTTCTCGCACGGCGCATGCGTACTTTTACTACGGTTTTAACGTATCGCACTTTCGAAACCGTTGGTATATATTGCTAAAGAAGACGTCAACTATCGAGTCGCTTTGTGTGGCTACATTGGATAGCTCACTGTATTCATAGCGCGTTTTGACCCGGGTTCGAATCCCGCAGTACGGTTTTGTTTTTGCAGCGGTTTATTTCGTCAACGTCGTGGGAAAAAAAAATTTCGCAGCCCGGATAGCTGTAGACGCGGGTTCGAAACCTGGTTCATTTTTGGTGATCCGCGTAACCGCGGATCACCATAGATGTTGTACGAAATTTTCTTCTTTGTTTCTTTGTTTATTGGTGATCCGTGTAAACGCGGATCACCCTAGAGTTTGTACGAAATTTTTTTCTTACTTTATTGGTGATCCGCGTAAACGCGGATCACCATAGATTTCGTTAAAATCTTTCTTTGTTTATTCATGTATCTTTCTGGTCACTTTTTGTGCAGACGATATCTCATTAACGCCAACGTCAATCATCTTGTAACTTAGCATCATAGCTATGTCACGTGTCAACACCTCAACACACAATTGTTGTCAGTGTGGTCACTTGCCCGTGACGTCATCTATGACGTCATTAGTAAAAAGCTACCGTTAACCTATATTAGCAATATCTCGAGCCGGCGGTCGAATAAAACAACCAAACTTGGCAAGGGTCAAGTTCAGGTCATGGGTCATCTTTTGGTCCAAACTACGTGCGCGCGCGCGTCTTCACATGCGTGTACGGGGGCGTCAAAAAATAAAAATGCTCGAAATGACTTCTTATTAACGGTACTATAATGTTTCAGGTCATTTGGAGCATTTTATTGCGCGCGCGTACGCGCGCGTTTTTTTTGCGCGCACCCCTTTCCCGACCGAAAATCACATTTTTTTCGATGGATTTAGATGTCTGACTGAATTCTATATCGTTTAGAACCCTTTCCCGACCATCAGGACCCAAAATATTGCTTATATGCCGAAAAAATATAAATGCGCGCGCGTTGCGCGCGTAGTGAAAGATGGATATTTTTAAATCGTTGATAACTCTCTAGAATTAACGGTGACCCCTACTTTTTATTGCTTATTCTGATAGCCTGTTATGCGTAGACAAGGTTTCAGGTATCCCTTTTCATGACAAATTCTTCTGACGTCATCTATGACGTCACAAAGAAAAAACGAATTTTGCGCATATCTCATGACTGGAGTCGAGTAAGTAAACCAAACTTGGTACACAGGTACTTCAGTTCAAAGGTCATCTTTGGTGCTAATCATAAGTGCTTGCGCGTCCGGACGTACGCGTACGCGTACGTCGATTGTTGAAATAGTGTTTGATGGAGAATTTAAAGTGATGAGGGACATATTTCAGCAAGTAATGATACTTGGTATAAATTGTTTGTCGCATTTTGGTTAGATTTATTGATTGGAGCGTTTACGTGGATCACCAATTCGTCTCAGTGACGAATTAAGTCTAGTTTGTGTTTCTTTCTGGTCACTTTTTGTTCAGACGATATCTCAAGAATGACAACAGCATTAGTCTTCTAACTTAGCATAATTATGTCCCATGTCAATACCTCGGCATGGTAGTCTTGTCAATGTCATAGACCGTCAGTGACGTCATCTATGACGTTATTTGTGAAAAAGCTAGAGTTAACCTATATTTGCAATATCTCAAGCCGGCGGTCGAATAAAACAACCAAACTTGGCAAGGGTCAAGTTCAGGTCATGGGTCATCTTTTGGTCTAAACCACTTGCGAGCGCGCGTCTTCACATGCGTGTACGGGCACGTCAAAAAATAAAAATGCTCCAAATGACTTCTTATTAACAGTACTATATGTTTCAGGTCATTTGGAGCATTTTAGTGCGAGCGCGTACGCGCGCGTTTTTTCGCGCGCACCACTTTCCCGACCGAATATTGTCGTTTTTTCTATGGTTTTGGATGTCTGACTGAATTCTACATCAATTAGAACCCCTTCCCGACCAGCCGGACCCAAAATATCGCTTACAAGTCCTAAAAACGTAAATGCGCGCGTAGTGATTTGTGGCATTTTTAAATCAATCATAACTCTCTAGAATTAACGATGACCCCTACTTTTTATTGCTTATTCTGATAGACTATGATGCGTAGATAGCATTTCAGGCATCTGTTTTTATGCCAAAGTGTTGTGACGTCATCTATGACGTCACAAAGTAAAATCGTATTTCGGGCATATCTCATGACTGGAGTCGAGTAACATAACCAAAGTTGGTACACAGTAACTTCAGGTCAAAGGTT
>JZLH01S0038833.1:39034-69353 GCA_001188425.1 Eucidaris tribuloides
CGAAACTCGAATCTGCTACTCGATACTCGAATTTAATACTCGAAACTCGATGTTGCCACTCGAAACTTGATGTTGCTACTCGATACTCGAATTTAATACTCGAAACTCGAATTTGCCACTCGAAACTCGAAGTTGCTACTCGATACTCGAATTCGCTACTCGATACTCGATGTTGCTTCTCGAAACTCGAATCTGCTACTGGAAACTCGAAGTTGCTACTCGATACTTGAACCTGCTACTCGAAACTTGATGTTGCTACTCGATACTCGAATTTGCTACTCGATACTTGATGTTGCTACTCGATACTCGAATTCGCTACTCGATACTCGATGTTGCCACTCGATACTCGAATTTGCTACTCGATACTCGAATTTGCTACTCGATACTCGAATTTGCTACTCAATACTCGAATTTGCTACTCGATACTCGAATTTGCTACTCGATACTTGATGTTGCTACTCGATACTCGAATTTGCTACTCGATACTTGATGTTGCTACTCGATACTGAATTTGCTACTCGATACTTGATGTTGCTACTCGATACTCGAATTTGCTACTCGATACTCGAATTTGCCACTCGAAACTCGAATCTGCCACTCGATACTCGAATCTGCTACTCGAAACTCGAATTTAATACTCGAGACTCGAATTTGCCACTCGAAACTCGAAGTTGCTACTCGAAACTCGAATCTGCTACTCGAGACTCGAATTTGCCACTCGAAACTCGAAGTTGCTACTCGAAACTCGAATCTGCTACTCGATACTCGATGTTGCCACTCGATACTCGAATTTGCTACTCGAAACTCGAATCTGCCACTCGAAACTCGAATTTGCTACTCGATACTCGAATTTGCCACTCGAAACTCGAATCTGCCACTCGAAACTCGAATTTGCTACTCGAAACTCGAATTTGCCACTCGAAACTCGAATTTGCCACTCGAAACTCGAAAAATATGACTCGAAACTCGAAACTCGAACATTAGCAACACACAACTTAATCACTGTTACCCACAGGCTTCCATTCCCTGGGTAGTTTGCATATGGAAATGTGACCACAACACCGGGTTTTCACCCTTCTCTTTTCGATGAAGTGCGTGGGTTCTTTTACGTGCTGAGTTTTTCTGTCTCAACATGGGACCTCCAGCTTTACGTCCTATCCAAGGGACGGGGAAATGGGAATAAAGTGCCTTACCCAAGGACACAACCGCCATGGCTCGGCGTGGATTTGAACCACGGACCTCTAGGTCGAGAAACTGAAGTCTCATCCACTGAGCCATAATTATGATCAATCAGATAATCATCATAATTACATGACTTTCAAACAATGAAATTGTAACATTCAATTTTAGTCTGTACTGGATATAAATGCACCCTAGTACTACATATGGACATGCAGTACCCTTTAAGTTGATTCAAGACATGCACCTTAGTACGATATGCTTGACATATTCTCTCTTTGATCCAATCATGATTACCACAAATTTACTAAGAAAATGGGACCACAGGGAAGATATGTGAATAGGTATCAGTTAACTGTGAAACAACCTTTTGTAAATTCTCCCTTTGTTCTGAGCGTAATGATATGGCCAGGGTTGTCACCAGAGTGATTTTAGAACTGGGTAAAAAGTGATTGTGAAGGGTAGCGAGCGGAGCAAACGGAGCTATCGCCCCTCATAATCACTCAATTACACAGAAATCTAAGAATTTGTGCCGGGCAGCAAGGCTGAAATTTACCATGAGTACTGGGTGGAGATTTTGAGAGCAGGGTAGCTCCGCCCGGCGTGGTGACAACACTGGATATGACATAACTAAGTATTAATCTATTTTAAAAAAAAAATCTGGTTAGTATATTTAAGATGGGCATAACAAAAGAAGTGGTAGTCTTAATAGGATCGAAGACTTGTACACCATTGAAAGTCTGTCTGTGGTAAGGTCCATGCTGTATGTGTATCATGCAGCCTGATGCAGACAAAACACTACATGCTGATGGATAATAATTGAAACATGACAACATTCTGAAAGGAAAGAAATCCAAACGAACAGAAAATGAATAAATTGATTTGTGAATGAAGGAACGACTTACAGGAGGGTTGGCTTCAACATCGGTGGGATTGGACGTGTTTGACACTGGCTGTGACTCTGGCAGTGGCTCTGGGGACACAGGCTGCTAATGGGGGGGAGGAGGGGGTTGCAGAGGGGATGAAATGATTGAGTGAAAGTGTGCATGGTGTGAGTGAATGTATAGATAGTATGAAGTCCCAGCCACTCCACTTTTTGGGTCGGGTGGGCCACATGCATGTACATCTTTTCTTAGGTAAGGGGTTCATTTTAGGCCTGACTTCTTGAAGAAATATCATCTGAGAAATGCTGAAATTGTGGTACTTTTCAAAGATTTATGCTGAATACCCGAGAAAGTTGAAGGGGGGGGGGGGCCAAAAGATTTGCTATGCACCCAAGATAGGAGGCGAGCCCAAAGGAGGGGGGTGGGGGAGGCGTACACCACTTAATGTGCCTACATCCACCAAACTGGGCAAATTATGAAGTAACTTGACAAAGAATTGCAATGTATATGACCCGTATACTTAGATCATTAAATTTGTCCTGAACACTCACAACATATCGTCTACAGTAGATGTGAAATCAGTCTAGAATCTAGATAGTGCCATTTTCTCCCAAATTTGTGAAAAGTATCATGACTTCTTCTATGCTGTTTCATCTTCTCAGGTCACAATTAAAATCCTTCTCTGTAATGTTGCAACAACAGCGTACATGCCTCCTCCTCCCCCCCCCCAAAAAAAGTCTGAAAATTGGTTATTTCTCTTCCAGCTGTTTGAACTCTAAAATTGATATGTTCTTTCTTCATGTCCTGATGATGATAACATTCCAGCCCCACCCCTACCTAGGTTTTTATGATTTGTTTGATTGCAATAAAGTAGGAAGAAAAGAAGTAGATTGGCACCAAAGCTCAGGACCCAAGATAGGGAGTGAATTTCTGGAAGTCCCCTAATAGGACCCAAGATAGAAGTCTAATATCTTGGAAAATACCCAAGAAAATACCCCAGGCAGGGGAAAAAAATTCTACCATTATCTGATGGAGGGAGTGTTTTTCAAAATCTACATGTAGGTATGAAAACTGGCTTTCTAGTGATATGGTGGGTAGGGGACCGGGTATGAAGTGTAAAACACCATCACTTAGGTGCACCTATAGCATACGTATCATGACATAAAGGGAATTTAGAGTATGATGAAAACTGCTACATTTACTATACTTCATCACATTAGTAGAAGACTACAGAAAGTGCATGAAAAAATGAATGACTGAATGAGTGAATAACTAATTGAGTGAATGACTTACAGGAGGAGTTGCTTCCACATCAGTTGGATTGGATGTTTGTGATTCTGGCTGTGAATCTGGGGACACAGGCTGGGTTGGGGGGGGGGTGCAGAGGGGATGAAAGGATTGCATGAAAGTGTGAATGACAGAAGGATGGAGAAGGTAAATATACAGACAGATAGTATGAAGTGTCAGACAACATGGGTTAGGTAGAGACAATTACATGTGCTTATGACTTATGGTAATAGGAAAATATATAAAGGACAATGAAAACTGCTACATTTACTTTCCTTCACCACATACTACAAGACTACAAACAGTGACTGAGTACATGACTGAATCAAATAACACACAAATAAACTAGGACAAACACTAAAAATTAATTGCACAAAATTGTCCATATTTTACAGTACTACATGTACATGGCTAAAGGAAACAGCTGAATAAATAAAATAAATGACCAAATGAATGAATGAATGGTTGAATGACTGAATGATTGAAAACTGACTGACTGAATGAATGACTTACAGGTGGACTTGCTTCTACATCAGCTGAATTAGCTGTGTGTGACACTGGCTCTGGCTCAGGGGAGACAGGCTGTAGTGGGTGTGTGGATGTAGGATGGATGGAAGAATTCAGTGAACAAGTGAATGAGCGCAGAAACAGGTGAAAGATTATGCAATGTGCAAAAAAACACATAAGATAAACATTACTATCTAGATTAGTACGTAGTTAATGTGCACAAAACCTTTTCTCAGTATTCGCAATATGGTGCACCACCTATTGGGTCCAGTGGACAGGCCGACTTCCAAGTTCCGGGTCGACGTCAATTCTACCGTAACGTTGTTGCGTGGCCATTTCTCCCACTTTATGTCTTTCATCCACGGGTATTTTTCCAAATTTTTTAAGTTTGGCAGGGTGTGAATAGAATTATGAAGCTTCATAAATGAAAAACATGGCAAAAGTGGAGGAAGAATTCAACGAAAATGGTCAAAATATTGAAAGGATATATATGCGGTATGTATTATATTGCAGTAACTAGGCTTCATGATATCTACTCTTTCCAACGAGGCACTGCGGATTTCGGCCTGTCCGTTAAACCTAAGAGGTGGCACACGGTATTGTAAATAGTGAGAAATATGTGAATGATATAAGTATTAACACTCAACTAGGTGAGGTGAGAAAACTGAGAAAGGAAGTCTAAATTATGCAAACACTATGTACTCCAATGAATGCAAGTATAAATGAATGAATGAATGATTAACTGACTGACTGACTGAATGAATGAATGAATGAATGACTTACAGGTGGATCAATTTCAACAGGGACATCATCTGGGTTGGCTGTGTTTGTCACAGGTTCTGATTCCGGGGACACAGGCTTTATTTAGATGATGTCAGCGCAAAATGAAAGAAATGACGGAGTGAATGAATGACTGAATTATGAATAAATAGATGAAGTATTATATACCATGCAATGTGGACATAAATTACTGGAGCATATGATGTTATGTGTATGTTTCATACATCAGTGTGACATATTTATAAAAATCATATGTAGAGAGTATATGTTTATATTCTACGTATGATGGAGAAAACGAATGACTGGATTAAGAATTAGTGACAGATGAAGCCATGGAATATTGACATGAACAATGTAAGCATATGATGTAATACATGTATCTGTTTCATATATTAGTAAGGCGTATTTATATTATACATAAAAAGTATATGTTTATATCATATGTTTGCTTTTTACAAATGATGGAGTGAACGATTGAATAAATTATAAACAGCAGATATATGACGTGCATAATACCCCCAAAATGATATTGACATGAAGAACATATGGTCATTTCTATCATGATATTATAAATAGCGTGCTTTTACATCATGTCTACATTTATTTCATGATTGAATAAAAAAGAATGAATGAATGAATGAATGAATGAATGAACAGATGAATGACTTACAGGTTTTTCATTTCCAGCAGCTGGGCTGGCTGAGTCGGGTTGGTCTTCAGAATCAGAGGGAACACTCTTTAGCACATGGAATGCGGCGATTGGAGAAGGATGATAGAATAAATGACAGAAGGATGAAATCATTCTACAGTCTAATGATACACCTGCATAATTTTGAGCATTGTTGCATATCACACAAGCACAACTAATTAAATGAACTAGAGAAGTTCGACTGCGCGCAGTCGATGGGCATGCCTCCGCCCAGTGCGCCCACTATGTAAGAGCTAACTACCTAATTATATCAACAGTTAGCACTCCTAACTGAAGTTATAGGTTTGGCACAAAGTTCATTGACTTTTGGCCCTTGACCCTGACCGTTGACTCCTGTGACTTTACCAAAACATTTGTCTTATTTTAGTTTTTTTTAGTTTTGAACCTAACCGCCAAATTACGTCAACAGTGAGCACTCCTTACTGAACTTATAGGCAGAAAATGGAATTTTGGGACAAAGTTCATTGACCTTTGACCCTTGACCTTGACCTTTGACCCCTGAGATTCTACCAAAATATTTTTCTTTTGTTTTTTAACCTAACCACCAAATTATATCAACAGTGAGCACTCCTAACTGGAGTTATAGGCAGAAATGGCATTTCAAAGTTCATCGACCTTTGACCCTTGACGGATTTGTCCCAAAATCTAATCAATTCATCCTTGCCTAGTGGTTCACCCTTGGTCCAAGTATCGTTAAAATCCCTCCAGCAGTACTTCAGTAATCTTGTTCACAAGAAAGTGTGGATGCACGGACGTACGGACCCACGGACGTAGAGACGCACGGACGCTCAGATGTATGGACATACGGACGTACGGATGTACGGACGGACAACCCGAAATCATAATGCCTCCGGCTCCCTTACGGGGCGGAGGCATTAAAACAAAATATGAACAAGCTTGAATTCAGTTTCAATTTACAAGCAAAATATATGTAACTGCTGGGCTGTATGCATTAAATGATCATTTTGAAGTACAACTGTTTTTAGGGCTTCATTTTTAGACATCAACAGTGACACTTCTAGCATGAAGGTTTATGCAGCTTACATTTTTTTTCAGAATAACTGTGATCATTGGTAAATTGTGCCTTTAATTTTCCATTCAAGCATTTCTGCAATAATGCTGCATTGTGCAATTTCTAGATATAGCAGTGTGATGAAGGTTGGGTTCATGACCAGGGTTAAGATGGACTTACAGGTGCTTTCATCTCCACGTTTGCAACGACATGAGGGACAGTGTCGGGCTGGTCTTCTGTGGGCACCTTCTCCCGTTTCTTCCTCTCCAGGTTAGCTATCGCCTCGCTGCTGTTACTGACAAATTCCTGGTGAATTAAACGCAAAAAGAATGCCAAAAGAATGTGGTTAGTTTCATAGCGAACAATGCAAAATGTTATCAAAATAAACAGTAGGAACTAAAATTGTGACCCACACATGACCACAACTGTCATGTCAATAGGAATTTGGTTAACAAAACACAGTCAGGTTTTCTTGCTGAATTTTTGCCAGTTAAACCTACAAATTACTAGGGGGAGGCAAGATGCTCGATAGAATATTACTGTGATAACTTCCAAATGTAAAAAGATCGTGCTACATGGTTTGTGACTTAGTTTGTTTAAAGTATCGCACATTCTTTGAGACCAGATTTACAAACAACAGGGTTACCATTGTATTGTTGAGGGACTTTTTCCACATGCACATTGGGTCAATGAATTACTAATTTTTGTTATGTGCAAATCCTGTGGAAAATGTTTTTCTCCTAAAATTCAATTTGTGAAACTTCAAAGACTTTATTTTTTGCTTAAACTAGTCAGGAAAACTAGTCTTACTATAGAGGCACATACTCATAAGTATATATTATTAGAGTGCCATTGTGTACACACAGAAAAAAAAGTTAATGCTTTTTCACCACACAACCATGGTTGCTTGTGTTGCATTGTCGGCATAAATAGCTACCCCCATTGCTATCATATCAGTCAAAAGAGGGCACCATTGCATTCTGCATCAACAGTGAACCTTTAACACCTTGAGAACGACAGGCTTGTACAAACCCTGAAAAAATTAAGTAATTTTAAGTCAAATACTAGATAAATGATGGAGATGTTGTATTGCTTAATGCCTCTCTTTGATAAAGTACACTTTTTACCAGAATAAATGAAGAAAATCAATATTCTGTGTAGACTTAATACAGGAAAACATAAACTTATCTGCTGATATACCCTTCATGGTTAACCAAGTGAAAATCATGTCGTCTGTCATTGAATAATAATGCCCTATCACAGTGAGCCCAAGGGGTTAAGATAAGCCAATAAAAAAGTGTTTTATACCATGAGGGATCTGTCCATGAAGTACGGCTTCTCAGCTGATCCGTCGTTGATACGCGTGTCCTCACAGAAACATAACAGCAGAGTATCGACTGCCATCTGAAACAAGAGGGTCAAAATCTTGTCACAATCTGTTTTTTACTTCATGTGGCCGGTAAAAGGGCCCTAGCATATGTTTCAAGCACAAGGGCCTTAACAGTAAATTGCCTCTAACTTGAAAGCCATAGGTTTATTTCACATGAAATCAATAGTGTGATATTTTTAGATCCTTCTGTCTATTGTTGGGTGCAATTAGCAAATGAGGAATTGGTTTTCAAATTTGAGCTGTTAAGGTCTTCAGCTTGGAGCACACACTAAGGTACTTCTGGCAGCCATACAATATAAAATTATATGATTTGTGAGCTGTTGTTATTGGTACAGTAACATGCTTTTACAGCATATCTTTTCAGTACTAATAAATCATCAGTGATTTCACGTACCGGCGAATGTTTGATTTGTTTGATATACGAGATTCGCTGGTACGTAATGTCACCAACGAAATGATAAGTGACAGTCTGAAATTGATTTTTTTTTTTTTGCAATTCAACATTTAATCACAGATTTTCTGTGTAATTGTGAAAAATGTACATTTTCTACACATTCATGTACATCTATTAATGCCACATAAAGAACTTCAAAAGCTATTTGTAATATCTGAAAACAAGAACAATAAAACTACAACTTCATACAACTTTTTATCTATGAATCTTATAGACAAAACTTTACTTCACCAAGCATTTGTAAAAAGTTACACCTGTTTGAAATTGAAATCAACTTTCAAAAACTTGCTCACTTTGGCACCATTCAAAAATGTGTAAGACATTAAAATATAAACTTAAACATTACACATAGGGCACAGTAAACATAAGAGCTGTAAACTAATCATAGAATTGATGGATCTATTATATAAAATTTTCCAACTTCACATTGACATATATATACAGAAATTCTATTCGCGTGACATTACTCCAACTTCACATTGACATATATATACAGAAATTCTATTCGCGTGACATTACTCCGAAGAAAAATTACTTTTGGGTTACATAATTTTAACTTTCAACATGTCATGGATTTTTAACACATTCATATAAGTTTTCAAATCTACTACTAAAGTGATTTCAGTTACACTACAAACTAAAGAAAATGAGGCTTGCTATATATATCTGATGTATGGGGCACTGAGCGGTTACTGTTAATAAATCTATTCTCTTCCAGTCACTCAAATAAGTACAGTGTACTCTCATTATTAAGAAGTCCTCGGGACCCATGAAATTTGTTCTTTATAACAAAATTTCCTTATTATCAGGGTTGCAAAAACAATAGAATACAAAGGAAATCCAAGATATGGGACTTATTCTTTATAATGAAATTTTGTCATATCAGTGTTTTTTATAACAAGAGTGCACTTGTATTTATTCCCCCAAATTATTTGAAGTTGGGAATATAATCGTGGACATTAACCCCCCATGAAGTGACATAGCCTATACCGTATTCAAATTCCCTGTGTAAAGCAACATGGGAAGACATGTAAATTTTGCTAACCCATCAACTTGATATGCTATTATTTTATGAGACTGAAACTTATTCCAGATCTGCAGGACTATTTTGGGTATTATAGAATGGAAAAGATTTAGCAACACACCTAATTGAGGATGAAATGGCAACATTTAAATCAATTGTCACTTGATATAAGCAAACATGGAAAGATTGTGACAGCTAAGGGCAGCCAAAAATTGTGGCCAAATCTTCACAATGCTTCTATGTTTGTGAAATTGTGTGATAACTAATTTTTCAATTTACTCTGACAGATTTGGAAGTCATTTGCATGATTTGAAGATTCTCCAGCAAAGGACACTTACACAGAGGGAAATTATCACATACCAAAGGAAACAAAAACACATCTATACCAGGGTGGCCAGGCATCCCATATTGAGGACATTTGTCCCATGTCACATATTGAACCTCCCCAGGGTGCCTATTTGTCCCATATTTCCATATTTTGATAAAAGAGCCATTCAATTATTGTCTTTCCTGTCAACTAGTTGTGATATTGGTTGTGCAAATTAGCCATAAAACAAAACAAGGTGAGATTGCACCAGAGGAGAGTGCTTAAAGGGCAGTGACATAATTGGGAGAAGTTAAAAATGTCTCAAGAACCAAAGGAGCTCAACCATATACCCAAATATACTCCAGCTGGAGTGTATCTCCTGGCTGGAAGGATTTGTCTTGAAGTTGCGTACTTGAGGAGAACCACGCATTCATTTATCAGACTGAGTACAAGATTAAAGTATGGTGTTAATGGAAATTGAATGCATACGATGCTACACAACAAAATTACCTGTCAAAGTGAGTCCTGATGGTATTAAAAAAAAAATACTAAACATTCAACCATGAAATTTTCGAAGCACGAGGCTTGAATAGTATCTTCATTCTAGAGTAGTTTTAGCCCAAAGTGAGGACCTTTTCTAATCCTGCTTTTTCCCTTGAAGATCCTAGAGCTTCGAGGCCCCAGGGTTCATATACCTGCATATTTTCAAAATTCCCTGACTTTTTGATGACTTTCCAGAACAGAAAATTTTAATTCCATGACCATTTTTACATATTTAAGGTGTACCAATACCCTGGAAAATTTGTTTGTTATACACGTAGAATACATTTGTGATATGCCCTCTGCAAAGTATTAGAACATGTGATCACTCCGATTTCTGTTTATTGGGGTTTGAATGTAAATTTCAAAGATTAAGAATAAACACGACTTGCAATAGACTAGTCAATCAACCAATTCTATCAATTGATCGATTGCACTATTGATAATTTGTCCGCGTATGTCTTGATCATTAACACACACAACCAGCGTATAGATCAATATCGATAATGAACTTCGATGGTTAAGCAAAAACGCAATGCGTATAGCCAGAACACGCATGCATAGAAATCAGTGCTTAAGTATTTTTAAATTCCTGATTTTCCAGAAATTCCCTGACCCGTATGAACCCTGGGCCCTTAAGCAAGCCCTTAAGCAGGCCCTTATTTCCTACTGCTGTCATGATGATTCCATAGCACACATAAATGCTGGATCCATCTTTTGCTTTTAGGCATTCCATACTTTAATATCAGAAGACCTGGCTACCCTGATCTATACATATCTTAGTTGATCTATTACTACCATTTTGGACAGGCGTACTATCAAGGCCTCTTTTATGGGGGGGGGGGATGGGTCATCTGAATACTTACCCCGTACACCTCCAGAAAGCTGCTTGCGATTATATAGGAAAATATGCTGACGATTAATGCCGCAATGGCATAGAAGATCAAAGTCTGGTTGGTCTGAAGGCAGTTGGAGGGTGGAAGAAAAGAGGTCATGTGACGAGGGAATGAATATTCATTATCACCCAGGGTTCTGCATATTCATAGAATAGGACACGCCCATCATTTGGCTTGCCCCATCGAGTGAAATTCCTCTTCACCCTTGACCTACAAACCCACTGCTCGTACCCTTCCACAAAGCTGCGGCCAGCGATTTGAAGGAAAGATTCACTCACCATGTGCTCCTCAGTCAATGGATCGTGCATTTATCAAAACTACTTGGTGAGTTACTACTTCTACCACATGCACTCGTTTGCTGGTTACAGTGAAAGCCATTGCTCTGTCAAGGCTCATCAGCGGAGGGTTAATACACTAGATATTTCATTCATTCTACTCCTGTGCCTAGATTCCGGATAAATGCTATTATCTGCGAGTGTGCCTTACCCTAATCTGGCCCGGGGGGGGGGGGGGGGGGGGGCTAAAAAACGCCCCGCCCCCTTGCCAAAGTATTCGCGACCATTCGACCGCACGAAATTTTTTGACCGCTGTCTCGCTCTGGCTGATTTTTACTTTCAAGTTATCTTGTGCGCATCTTTGAGGCTTCAAATCGCCGCGACGTGGCGGGTAAGTCCGAGCTACTGGTCCGGAAGTTTACGCAACTTTTCTATTGTCATGTTCACACACCAAGTATCGGCTTAAAATCTGATGATTCGTTCAAACATTGATGTATTATTTCACTGTCATTTTAGCTTTGTTTTATCCAGCTCCTCAATTTGTCATTTGTAAGAGTGTTTAAATTTTGGATGCAGAGAATTGTTAGCTCCTATATCACGCTTTTCTGATTAAAGTTAAATCCTATTTGTTTTGCTGTTTTATCCGCCGCCCAGAGTGTTCATACATTCTCGAAGATACAATTTGGTTCTTATCGGAGGAAAACCTATTGTTATTTCACATATATAATACCCATTTGAAAAAAAAAAAAACAAAAAAAAAAAAAAAAAAAAAAAAAAAAAAAATCGAAAACAACGATAAACGAATCAAGGAACAATAATCTACATAAGAAAATTCTACTTCAGCAGTTTTTTTGACACGATAACTTGTTAGAAATGTACAAAGAATTATCACCAAAACATTCGCTTTCTGTGAGCTGTTTAATAGGGGTATAGGCAAAATATGATTTTATACATAAATATGCATAATTAATTACTTAAAATAGAGATAATTATTCTTCAAAATCTAACTATACAGTCTTGGAGATTTAGTCCGTCTTCGCACGTTCAAATTTTCGCGGCGATCGCGCGATCTGCGGCCGAGATCTGAAGGGGGGGGCCAAATAAGCCCCCCCCCCCCGGGCTATGCAATTTCAAAAAAGCCCGGGCTGATTAGGGTTAAGATCACTCATACTTAATGTGATATATTCCATGGCATATAATGTATGATAAAAATACCCATTTATTCAATTTTAGGAAAAGTTCACAAGGAAACAGATATTCTAAATACCTATTGAGGCAGACTGCACAAAAAACACAGACCTTTTTTTTTTTGCATGCGAGACAACAATTTGCAGATTTGTTGCTTGTTGGTACGACGATAACAGAGATAAGGGGTTGGGGGCGGGGGGCACCGTAGCGGAGGGAATCTTTCCCTCACATCGCCGACCACACACGTAAAGCGCTGAAGCACATCATACCTCGTAGACGCTGAGGAACGTCCCAGCAAACACGAAGGAAAAAATGCAGGCTACGGCCACGGGCACGGCATAAAACGAGAGCTGAGGCATGGTCTGTTGACAGACGCAAATCACGATGCAAATGTGCCGGACAACCGAGAAACGACGAGAAATGACGTACGAGGTGGATTTTCGTTTGACGAGACACAGACAGCGAGACAAGATAAACACGTAGTGAAATGTTGCATTGTGGGATGGACAAACAAGGTGATTGGTGTGTGGTGGTAGAAAAGAAACTTGTGATGAAAACATTGCAAAGAATAAAGGGAACAGTACACTTTATATGACACATTGTATACTGAATGAAGAAAAGAAACCTGTGATTGTAAACATTACAAAGAATAAAGGAAACACTATATATGACACGTTGTATACCAAATAAAGAAGGGGACAATTTTTTTTGGGGGGGGGATGATGACATAATAAGGGTGGAGTCAATTATCTACAGTCTGGGGAAGAAAAATAAGAGAAAATTTGACAGGGAAAATACTGGATAGAAAAGAAAACAAAAATACAGGATAATGAAGAGGATGATACTAACAATGAAAGTATTGAAGGAAGAGGAGAGGTAGCAGGAATAACAGGCTGAAAAAGGGAAGAGAATTAGGAGAAAGAGTCACAGGGGAGAAAAAAAAAGTTGAAAACAAGAAGAAGGAAATGGAAGCTAGGGGATAGACAGATGAAAGAAAGACTGAAAGATGAACAAAAAGGAAGAAAGGATCAAAGAAGGTGGAAAGTTGTGGGAGAAGAAAATATGATCCTGCTGCAGCAAAGTTATAAATCAAAAAAATACACAAAAGAGATGGATTTAACAATTCCTGACCAAGAAATGGTACAAAAAGTCATCATAGTAAAGAGAAAGGACAGATGACATTACAGTGTCAGACAAAGAAGAGTTTAGGGTGTTGACAAAATTTGATATGATGATAATATTACAAGTCAGTAGATGAGAATGAATTTGAGGGTAAGGGTATGGCTATGTGGGTGGAAAGTGGGATTGGGGATAATAATATGTAACAAGGCAATATGCTGTTGGAAAATATGGTGTATGTACAGGAGGTACAGGAGCATGTGAACCACAACATAAACATTTGATTTCGCTTTACTTTTTTTTGGAATATATTATTTTAGTACAATATGTACCTATTTTTGTTTTGTTTCTGAAAGTTAATTAAAGCTCATTTTGGCTTAAAAGCCAATACTTTATTGGTAACTTGCAAGGCACTTCAATAAAAACACAAAACATTTCCAAATAAGGGTTAAAATGAATTGATCATCTGCAATTTTGATTATCATAAACCCACTTTCGATGATTTGATATTGCTGTAACACAAATTTTCAAATACATGTATAAAACCAGCCTGTGTATACTTGGAATTAGTCCTGAATGGGTGTTAGCCATATTCAAATGTAAAAGTAAAAGTTATTCAAATTTGTAATTCTGTTTCAATATGTGATATTGGTGAACTGAATATCAAAAAAGGAGGGAGCAGGGGCACTGTTTTAGAACTCAACTTTTAAATTCAAAGATGGACATGATTAACAATTCCATAAGTACACCATGCATGCACACACTAGGTGAGATTTCACAAGTAAAAGGGATGATAAGTTTCATTTACATTACAGGTTGATGGTAGGATGTGTTGGGGAAGACAAATTGTGTATTATAAATGGATGAGGGATACAATTTAAACACCACACATGAAATGGACAATCTGAATTCTGATACATGAAAATGTAGACATGATATGGCTCTTGTGCATCAATATGCCATGCAAGTTTTACATACACCAAACTTATGAAATCAATGCAACATACGTATATACATAATTTATAAATTGACAAAAGAAGCTTTAAAAAGTTGATCATACATTGTTAAACAATTAAAAGTACCACCTTCCTCCGTCCAAAACAACAATTACAAAAAAAACTATACAAAACAAAATTCCCGAATTCCAAACAAAAAAGTCCCAGAATATTACTCCAGATATAAAATGTTTTTAAAAGGATTACTTCCAAATAAGTATAAAATTAAAGTAAAGCCACATTACATTTATTTTCCATAGTGGGGCAGTCCAAGTACGCGCGCTTACGTATGGACATTCAGAGATTTTAACCTAAATATAATGTAAGTTGTTCGGTATCTGGGGGAAGAATAATCATATGAAGGATGGTGACATTTGACCTGAGCAATTCTATCTTACATAAGAAAATGTGTCGCGTTACGTATGGGACCACAAAAACTGATGTTTTTTCAAAAAAAAATTGAGTTGAAAACTCTCTGAAAATATTTCAGTCAACAACTTGAAATTCAGTGTGGTAAAAGGTGCAATATTCAAGATTATTTGGGCAAAGTTTCATTTCATAAAGAAAAGTACTTTTCATACAGGCACTACTCAATGTCGGAAAAGACACGTTACGTATGGGACAGTTTGTCCCCCATTGATTTAGTGTGGAGATATAAATATTTAAGGTTCTTTGGGCAAATTTTTATAGTTTATGGAATCAAATGAAAAACTTACACTAACAACCACTTGTCCAGTATACTTTAAGGTTATCAGGTAAGAAAATGAGTATATCTTCACCAATATGGGGTTATGTAGCCCATTTCATGGCTATGGAGGGTATACTTTCAGGGAAAAGTTGTCATTCAAACCTCTCTGTTTTGATCCAACATTGTTTTTGAGGTTTCCAATATGGATGGGATGGTAGTATTTCTATTAAAATATCACAAAAATTTAATTTTCCTGAAATTTGTGCAAAGAGGGGACAAAAATTTGACATAACACTTATTCAGTAGTCCCACATGTAGCATTTGGTGTATGGTTGCTGATTCTCATAGAGGGCGGTGTTGAAGAGCAAAATTTAGGGTAGAATTAATGATCCCTAATGTTTCTTCATGACCCACATCCAAACAAACCATTAAATTTAATTAAATTTAATAGAATTTGAGATAGAGTCAATTTATGAAGTTTTTGGTTTCTCCATTCACTTTGTGTTAAAATGTCCCATACGTAACAGTTTTTAATTGTCTTATAAAATAAAGGTCTAATTAAATTTTTAAAGCTTAATAGGGCATTTTACTTTCAAAATGAAAAAATTAGAACATCCCAAAGTTTCATTGAAATAAGTCTTCAATTCTACGAAAAACTTAAAAAATCATCCTAAATTTGTTACATATGGGACATCTCGTGCTTGGGCGGCACCTAATTTGCATAATCAATTGATTAATGCCCAACTTTCTGTGCACAATTAAACAAGATAATGGGTTCATGTCCATATATGAATTAAATATTAGATGTCTCTCCATGATTTTATAGGATTTTTTTTTCAATTGTCCCATACGTAACGCTGAGTTTAACATTTATGCAAATTAACCCCTTGGAATTTGCATAAATTTGCATTATATGACGTTGAATTCTACAGAATTAAAAACTTTAACTCTTGAGCTTCACAATGGTATTAAATATTTTTTTATTAGATCAAGATGAAATTTTGACATCTGAGGTTACGTTATCTTGGACTTGCCCAGTGAATAATTTCACTGCTATTGTTGCATAACATGTTTATTTGTTATTTGAAATGTAAAGTTTCACTGTTTCCTATAATATCCATAAAATGATGAGTGTGTTGCATAATACACCAATGGTTTGATATTGACTGTGGTGTAAATAGTGAATATACTCACTCTTGCCCATAACTTGAAGTGGAGCATAAAAGTTTCAATTTGAAAAGTGGAAGTCAGTCTCCCATTTAATTACTTTCATTTATTTATTCATTTAATTGGAACTTGTCAAGTAAAATTGTAATTTTGATTTACCAGATGTGATAAATTTGATAATTATTTGTAGAGTTGTTTGCAATGTCTGGATCTTTTCCACAAATTGTCAACCGCCAGAAATAAAAAAAAAGAAAAGGAAAGAAAGAAAACAATCACAGCCACGACTCATGCCTTCATTTTGCAAGGAGAACTAACTAACTTATCACATAAACACTAGTTTTGATCACAACAGCATGCCATGTCCAAACGAAGCTTACAAAATACAACAATTTTACAACAAATATCTGGATAAGTGGAGAGAAATAATTATGTTTTGGTAAAGAATGGAAGGTTATCAGATCAATGTACATGTAGTAGTTGAAAAGGTGTACAGAGATAAATCTTCTTCAAAGTGTGTAATTTATTACTAAATGACTTATACATCTAGACAATTATAATAAATCATGAAAAAATGAACTGTAAATTACAGTTCATGTATTAATGGTGTACAGGAAATGTTAGTTCACATTTATATGTAGTACATGTACATGTACATTAGGTTTAATTATTGTAATAATACTAAAGCTTTCCCAACCAATATCCAATCTCATATTTCAATTTACAGAGCCTAGTATGATTAATTTTGAACATTTCTCAGTTCAGTTTCTGCAAGGTATGAGGACTGCAATAATTTGTTCATGCTAATATGCAAAAAAAGTGACCAAACAATAATATTTGGTTGCATTTCATCAAGTCATAGAGCTCATGACTTAGTTGAAACTTATACAGACAAGACAGAAAATACTGAAAGTCCTCTTTTTTCTTCTTTTTTTTTTGCTTATTATTAGATTAAACTTAAAATTACAACATTCAGCAAATATTCAGCACAAGCTGTGATTTTGCTTTGCAAGAGTATATTCTTGAGAGGCCATTTCCTGCAAAATTTACATTCATGATATTGTGCAACAAACCTGGCTTTCTACCTATATCAATTGAAAAATAATTTGATAGAAAATAAGCAAAATTTCAGTCAGCAGTTATGATCCCCTCCTTAGTAATATATATATTTTTTAACTTAATTTACTTTCTTTTCAAAGGATGGGGTGGAGGGATGGGAGGAAAGATGTAAAGAATGGTTAAACTGATAAAACCTTTTTCTTTGCAAGTTTATTCATGCACTACGCTGCAACCAAAATGCACATACATCATTTGCTTACATGCATCACTGCCACCTTTCACACAGCTGCTGTTCTTACAAGAATGGGTATTTTTTTATTCATTTATTTTTTTAACATTTTTATCTCAGTAATACATATCAATAACCCTTGCTGTGAATCACAGAATCATTGTAAGTTTTTAATGAAATAAAGCATCCTGGTTTATGACATTTAAAGATGTAATACAAAATAAACAATTGTGAAGTTAAGTTATTATTTGTATTGAATTACTAAACAAGTCATATGACTGTTCTTACTATATGATAATATAAGTATACCTATAAATAAATAAATAAATAAATGAATAAATAAATATGAATTAATTTATAAATGAATCAATAAATGTATCTAATCATTATTAATATTTCTGATCATAAATGAATATATCTTACACATGTAATCGTGATAAATATATTTGATCATAAATCTAATCATTGTAAATTTATCTCATGATTAATAAATGCATTTTATCATACATTTAAACATATATCTAATCATCATAAATATATTTGATCATAATTTAATATATCTTTTCATATATAATTATCTAATCACAAATATATTACATCACATATATTTTCATATATACAGGTGTATATCTAATCATCATAAATATATTTGATCATAAACTATGATAAGTGAATGACCATATACTTGTTTCATTATTTTGTCTACTCACCCCCATGATGGCTAACTCCAATCAGACCAGTTAGGGCAACCACAATCAACTTGCCCAAAAAGAGAACAAAGTCGCCCACACAGTTGATGGCCGCCACACGCAGGGCGTTGGACAACAGGACAGTGAAGGCCTGGAAAGACACAAATCATCAGTGCTATAGGGCGGCCTCGAGGCCAAAATTCTGACGGCCTAGGCCTTGGCCTCGATCCGTTTGGCCTCGATCTGAGTCCCCCTTACAAACTCTATGTAAAGTTTGTGTTTGGGGTGGCCTCGGCCTGGGATCTTGTGGACTCAACTGCAACATTACAAATCATTTAAGTCCAACATCGTGTTTCTGGTCATGTTAGAACTAGCACCATTCCAGCAAAGATGCCAACCTCTTATAAACACAAAAAGTATTTTTGGTCTGAATAAGAAAGTATTTTGGTTTGGGAAAAAAAAAGGATTTTTATCTATTTTCCATGTGTGCACAAAGTGATCCCACAGAAAAGAAAAATATTTTGAGGCATTTTGCTCAAAATCACAAGCATTTGCAACTATAAAAAAGTACTAAATACTGCAAAAAAAGGAACAGTTGGCATCACTGTTCCAGATATGCCAAATGGCCAGATTTGTGATTTATAACTCACAAAATAATTGTATCAAATAATACAACTATGTGGTGTAAAATGCAAAAGACAAGCTTTTAAGCAATTACACTGTGTACAAAACAGATGTGACGTAAAATGTTTTCCTGGCAATGTGACCTAACTTATATATATGTTCTTCTTTTAACTGATCAGAAATGGTAAAGAACATTTCTTTGATATATCACAATCAGCTCTCCATACTAAAACAAGATTTCTGACAATGTGTGATGGGCAATTGCTTGTTGATAACATACCTTGGCGGCAGAACTGCAAAAACCATCACCCTCAATAGCTGGAGAGAAAAACAATAAAGATAAAAATGATTACAAGAATAACACAAACATACAGTATTCCATAATGATCTGTTGACTGCTTTCGTCATATAATAAAAATATGATTTTAGTTCTGAATGGAGTTCTCTGTACAAATGACATTAAAAATGTCCCGTAGCATGAAATAAGTAAAGAGTAAATTAAAATTGTTAACATAAGTGACATGAAAAATATGTTTCACAATAGCAAATTACTAGTACTCCTTCACACTATTAGGAATCATTCACCAGGGGGAAAAATGCAGATACTGACTATTAATCCGCATTTGATCAATGGTTTAATTCTAGTCTTTACTACAAAACATATAGCAGTCTATTGGAAACATCATGAATACAAATCAGAGTTTACAAGTATTTCAAAGCATAAAGTACAAGTTTGAAGCCATAATAATGTCTAATGATGTAACACACCAGTCTTACGAGAAGATGGATATAGCAAAACTGGGTACTCATAGATTTTTACTGTGTTAAAGCACTAAATGATTATTTTGAAATACAAACAATTTTTTTCAGGACTTTATTGGTAGACCTTATTTGGGATAATTATGTATGAATGATAAGGTAGCTCAGATTTTTTAAATTGTGAATATTGTTGAAATATGACTTTAAGGTCAAAAGTTGCTAAAGTTAGCATTGAGAAAATCAAAGAGGTGAATGGCATCTTACCAATAACGATGTAGGCATGTTCATTGAGGAATTTCAGGAATTTCTCCAGGCACCAGAGACAGCATATGAGGCATTTCAGAATACACTGTGCCACAGCATTTGGACTGTCCTTTAGCCTGTACATGAACAACAATATAGCCATAATGTGACTCATCCTATTTGCACGCAATCATTGTAGCATATTAATTCTTATTATTAGTGAAATTCCAAGAGTTGATTACCAACCCCAGAAGGAACTTACAGGTATATTTCAACATTTGACGTTTGACCTACATACATGACTTTTACCCTAAATAACTTTGAGGTCCCGGTAAGGCATGTACCCCCAAGTTTACAGGTTAATGGTTGCAAAGTTATCAACCCAAGTAGAAACTTGCAGGTATATTTCATTTGACCTCATTAGACATTTGACCTACATACCGGTATGTGACCTTTGACCCCAAGTAACATTAAGGTCCCTATAAGGCATCTACAATTTAAGTTTGGTTCTAACAGGCAAATAGTTTGCAAAGTTATTCAAGATGCATAAGAGTTACAGACGAACAGAGAACAGACAAACACATGCCGCTAAAGATCCCTCAGTCTCGCTCCACATTTGTGGCTCAACAAAAAATTTTTTTCTCATTTTTATGTGCAAATGTCTGGTAATGAAAGCATTGATTGATTGACTGAAACAACATTTATTAATAATCATCCACATCAATAAAAACAATAGAAAATTAACTATAGAATAACAATGGAGCATTAATCATTAAATTAACACTAATCATTAATCATAACAGCATTAACACTAGAGATTATTTTCTACATACTTGTACTGGATGTACATCAGTATAGCCCTTGGGATCTTGACCAGTAAGATGATGAAGGAACCAAACACCATGGACCCGATGTGGTAGCGGATCAGACGACCGGTAGATCGGAGCAGAGGGGAGCTGAAATCCTTCTTCTCTCTATCAATATAAACAGAAAGATCATTTAAGCAAATACAACTTATTTCATTTCACTTGCTTTATTTTATCTTCTTTTTTAAGCTCCACTGTTGAGGGAGAATGCCCAGCCCCCAATTCCTGGGTCGGGTGTACCACTGTTTTCGTGTAAGAGGGCATTTTCACCCAGGTTTCTTAGGTGAAATTCACCCAGAAAATGCTGAAATATGGGATAATTATATGGCAAGTGGGGGAAGGGGCAGAAGGGAAGAACATACATCTTCTTACAAATACATGTACAACAATTGCAGCATTTTTAAATTAGATTTAAAAAATTTAAATTGGTTTTTTTGTTTCCTTTTTTTTAATCAATTAATTAATTTATTAATTTATTTTCATTTTTTATTTATTTATTTATTTATTTTTTATTTTATTTATTTTTATTTTATTATTTATTTATTATATTATTTTTTTTTTTTTTTTGGGGGGGTTAAAATCAAACAAACCCTCCCCTTCACCCCCCCCCCCCCCCCCCCCCCAACATGTTGGTAAAAGCTGTTAAAAATGATGAATTTGAATCAATCCATCATTTTAATTTTTCACATGGAAAAGGAAAAATTGGGGAAAAATCCAAGTTTTTTGTTTTTTTCACTTTGGCACATGACAAATTTCTTAAATATTTCTTGTTTCTTTCCATTCATATCAACTGCTTTTTTTACATTTACATCAATGACTTTTTCATATATTTATTCATCTATGTATGCGTGTGTGTTTTGTTACTTTTTTAACCTTGATGTTTTCAGGTGGACTCCAATCACCCTAAGATTCCCATGACATCCACCCCCCCCCCCCATCCCCACAACATACATTTTCTAAACTCCGAACCACCACCATACTCTGAAAAAGGTAAAGGACGCCCTCACCTGGTGAAGTACCAATCCACCACGCAGGCAGCAATGACAAACTGATGGCAGGCCAGAATGAATTCGGCCGTCCAGATGAATCCAATGGCATGATACCACCACATGTAGCGGACTGGTTGCGGGGGTTCATAAGTCACGTATCCGTGGGGTTCCGTCACGAGAGGATAACCTGTCCGATCAAGCCAGGAGAAACACAGTTTCATACAGGGTTGACAGATTTCTACAACATAATAATAATCACTGATTTAAACTAAACAATACCTAAGAACATGGTGAGACAAAATCATGGAAAGACCAAGATTTGATTTTTTTCCCATATTTTCTTTAGAAAAAAACAATCTTTTCCACTCTCAAAGATTTGACCCCCAAAATTATTTTCTAGTGCAGAATTGATTGGCCTGTATAAATTGTTGGTGTACAATACTGCCCCTCCCCCCCCCATGATAAAAGGGCATAACTGACATTTTGGTGTTTTGGAGATATATTAAGCACAATATATTTGTTTCAACACATAAAGCCCTATTCAGTGTCCTTTTAACAAGCGGATTATGAAACAAAGGAACCCTTCTCATTAATATTTTTTTTGTTCTGTATGTTTAACATGATGTACCGAGTCCCCTACACTATATAAATCAATTTTGAAAAAGAAAATGTCAGTTATGCCCTTTTGTCATGGGGGGCAGAATGGTTCACAGATATTTCTCAAATATGTGGTTGACAGCATAGAGTCAACATTTGACACCTTTTCTATAGATATGTACTAAAATACTGAGTGACACCCAGGCTTTGCACTCTTTCTGGCACCCTTCTCCCCCCCCCCCACCCCCATCACACCCAGTCCCAATGCTTCCCAGTAGCCAGTACCGCTATGAAGACCACAGTGATGTGAATGAAGCAAACGAAAATGATTATGATCTTCTAAAATGGTTGGATGAGAAAGAGGGGCTGGCATTATCCTGAGTGGTTCCCCTCCCCTCCCCTTACCCCCAAGGGCTTTGCACACTATCCCATTCAACTCATTGCTATCCAGCAGCTGATATGGCTATGAAGACTATGGTGATGTAAATGAAGAAGACTAGGAGAATGATGAACGTCCAAAAGTGTTGGATGAGGATAAGGGACATCCCATCCCCTCCCCTCCATCACCCCTCCCCCATCCCCCTCCCCCTTTACCAACATCTATAACTCAATGCTTACCAGTAGCTGATATAGCTATGAAGATTATGGTGATGTAAATGAAGAAGACAAGGAGAATGATGAATGTCCAGAAGGGTTGGATGAGGAAGAGGGGCATCCGATCCCCTTCCCTCCATCACCCGTCCCCTCCCCCTTCACCATTATCTATAACCCACTGCTTACCAGTAGCTGATATGGCTATGAAGACTATGTTGATGTAAATGAAGAAGACGAGGAGAATGATGTATGGCCAAAAGGGTTAGATGAGGATTAGGGGCATCCCATCCCCTTCCCTCCGTCACCCCTCCCCCTTCACCAACATCCATAACCCAATGCTTACCAGTAGCTGGTATAGCTATGAAGACTATGGAGATGTAAATGATGAAAACAAGTAGAATGAACATCCAAAAGGGTTAGATGAGGATGAGGGGCTTCTCACCCCTTCCCTCCATCACCCCTCCCCATCCCCCTCCCCTTCCCCCTTCACCAATATCCATAACCCAATGCTTTCCAGTAGCTGATGTAGCTATGAAGACTACGGTGATGTAAATGAAGAAGACGAGGAGAATGATGAACGTCCAAAAGGGTTGGATGAGGACGAGGGGCATTCCATCCCCTTCCCCGTCACCCGTCTCCCCTCCCCCTCCACCAATACCAATACCTCAATGCTTACCAGTAGCGGATATAGCTATGAAGACTATGGTGATGTAAATGAAGAAGACGAGGAGAATGATGAACGTCCAGAAGGGTTGGATGAGGATGAGGGGCATGGCCCGGATGGCCTTGCCTGCCTGGGCAAACAGCTCGATGGTAAAGGCGACTCGCTTGCGCATCACAAAAATGACGAGGAACAGGATGACCTGGGTGAACGATGGACATAGATATAGTGGTACACCAATGACTGACTAACAGACAGACAGACAGACATACTATTTTGAGAGAAAAACAAACACAGTGATACCATCATGCCAACTTGTGATAAATGACAACAATGTTCCCTACTGGTTCATTTTAGTACAAATGGGTAACTGCTTATCTACACCAGCAACAATAAATGCACCCTTTTCTCCCCAAGCACTATCACTCTAGTATAGCAGCATGAATGTACATACAGAGGAATGATCTTTTATTATTCAAAAATAGCATTCTAACGCCTCTGTAATGTCAAACAGTGTAAACATTTGCATGACACCACTGTAACGAGCATGCAATGGTCCTTATTAGTTTAATTACGCTGCAATCATGAATGAAATATTCAAGGAAATGTGAAAATCATAAGATAATGACCCTCGAAGTTTTAGGTGTGAGTATTACTCAAAACGGTTTAATTTTCTTGACCCATTAAACACAAATTTGATTTTGATATAACAGACATTCTCTATTAGACCTCAGCCGGAGAAACCTTGTTCTTATTCTCCAGTGGATTCAAACAGAGCAGATTGTCCTACTGAGCAAGACACAGCCTGTTTATAAACATATTTATGAACCAGGCATTAAAGGTAGTGACATGATTGGCAACACCTGAAAATGCCTCAAGAACCAAATGAGTTGAAATATATACCAACTATACACCAGCTGGAGTGGATCTCCCAGCTGGAAGGATTTGTCTCTAATTTGTTTACTTCAGGAGAATCAAGCATGAACATATTAGTATTTTAATTTTATCGGGGCAAGATAAAAATAAGACCCATAGAGAGTCACACAGCAGGTTTGCCTGTCACAAGGGATATTGACATTAGTAATTTTACAATGAGTCACAGTTTGACTACAAGATCTTCACAGGAGAATCCTTGCATAGTTTACTTGATTCTAGAGTAGTTTCAGCCCAAGTTGAGGACTACCCCCAATCATGTCATTTACCTTTATCATCCGAAAAAACACCATCAGCTTCTTTAATTTTATTTATATCATTTCACATTTGCAACCAGAGATATCTTGGTCACTGTTTAAAATGGGTTGAAGCAGGATTTGAAACTACAGTTTGAACTTGATTAACCGGCGATGTTGGGACCAGGAGCCATCCGGATAAGTGATATGGCCGGATAAGAGATAATGTACAAACACAGTATAGGGGGGAGGTACATGCCATAAGTTGTTGTATAAACAACCCAAAGACCATGCACAAATTGCAGCAGACCTCCCACAAGTGATACCTAATTTATTTTCCCTGATACCCAGCTGGTTCTGTGTACACTTCTGATAAAGGTGTATCAATTACAGGCAATGACTGATAAGTCCATTGTCCGGATAACAGAAATCTCCGTATAATCGATGGCCGTAATAACCGAGGCCGAACTGTAGCATCTGCCCACTTGTCTGGGGCAAGTAAAATTTCATGTCCAGCAAGTGAAAGATTAAAATGTTAAATCATGTGTTGAAATTACGTCGAAACAGGAAAGCTCGCACTTTTGACACACATAAGTCAAGGAAGCAACTGCCATGCTGCACTTTTTGGTGAAACACAATGATGTAGTGGCATACAAAGCAAGTAAAAATCAAAAAGTGATACTTTGGAAAAGTATGGAGCCCTGCATTAGAGTGTGTCCCCACTTACTGTGAATATCGTAGCGAGGATAGAGAATACGAGGAAAGCGGTGACATTCCTCACTTCAGCCTCCAGCCTCATATCGGCCGGAGTGGCATCCAGGACCTTCTTCTTGGCAACGTACGTCCACCAGAGGGCGACAGTTCCAGCTGTCAATGGGGGAAAGAGAAAATTAGCCACTTCAGTGCCACTACAATTCTCTTAGACTTTTCATATAATATTTTCAGTGTGGTTCTGGAAAATAGTAATATGAAAGGAACAATGAAAATGAAGAAATTCCAATGTAAAAAAGAAGGGGGCATGGACTGTTCAACCCCCTCCCCCACCCCAGAATCCACCATTGAATCAATCATTGTTTAACTCTTAACGTGCCAAAGTCAGAGATCTGCACCAAATAATACACATTAAGTCCATAGAGATTTAAATCCTGTGGCATGTTAAGAGTAAATCTGCTGACTCTATTAAAGTCATTCACGGTTACATACGGTATGTTGATTGAAGAATGTTATGTCAGATTTCCCACAAAGTTGGGGAAAATCTGGAAAATGTAACCAAGTATGGATTGCAAAGCCTGGAGAGATACCTCTAGGCTTGCAAAACAACTAGATAGATGCTACAGGAGACTTCAGGGGAGAGTATTCAACGTACACTGGAAGCAACACCTACCTAACAAGCAGCTTTATGGAAATCTACCCGAAGTATCAAATAAAATAAGAGACAGGGAGGGTACTTTGTTTTCTTGGCCACTGCTTCAGAAACGAGGATGAGCAAGCTTCAAAGCTCATTTTCTCGACCCAAAGAGATTTTGTGTGTGGAAAATGTGAAAAAGGACCAGGAGAGATGGTGGAACATGTTGAAAAGTTGTGTGACGGGGTGGAAACAGTGAAAGAGTTTTCATACTTGGGGGACAGGGTGAGTGTGAGTGGAGGGTGCAGGGCAGCTGTGACAGCGAGGACAAGATTTGGATGGGTGAAGTTTAGGGAATGCAGAGAGTTGTTAAATGGGAAAAGGTTTCCTCTGAAGATGAAAGGATTTGTTTATAGAAGTTGTGTGAGATTGGAGATGTTGTATGGGAACGAAACGTGGTGTTTGAGTGAAAATGAGATGGGGATTCTGAGAAGGACTGAGAGAGCAATGGTGAGAGCGATGTGTGGTGTGAAGCTGACGGACAGGAAGAAGACTGAGGTTTTGATGCAGATGTTAGGTTTGGAAGAGACGGTGGATCAGATGGCGAAGGCGAATGGAGTACGTTGGTATGGACATGTGTTGAGGAGGGATGGTGATCATGTTTTGAGAAGGGCGCTTGAGTTTGAGGTGGCTGGTCAGAGGGGAAGGGGGTGACCGAAGAAGACATGGAAGAAGCAGGTGGTGGAGGAGAGTAGGAGGGTTGGGTTGAAGGAGGAGGATGCGCCGAATAGAGTAAAGTGGAGGGAGGGGGTGAGGGTGATTTCTGTGAGTGTGAGGTGAATCTGGCCACTCCCGTAGTCGGGGACTAAACCGGATTTAAAACCTGGATTACTACTACTACAAACCATGGAAAGAGGGAGTTTGGTGGACCATCACTCACTTACATTCATACACTTACTCAGATGGGACACAGAATTGAAATATAGTCGAGATCCACACTGCAATACTAGATAGAAACATTTGGAGCAGATGGAGATCATGTGCCCTCGCCCTAAGCAATTAACTCTTAATGTGCCAGAGGATTTCAACCTCTATGGCCTTTATGTGTATTATGTGTCGCAGATCTGCGACTTCGGCACGTTAAGAGTTAAGCAAACAAGCAAGTTTTTGTACACATCATACAGCTTACCGATCGATCCAACGACAGCAAAGATGTAGATAGCCCACACGATGACCTGAGCTATGAGGTGAATCAAGACCACCATCAAGAACGACAGAACTGTGGAAGAATGCACAAAAAGAGTAATTATACTCACGAGTCACGACTCCAAAAACAAACACGTACAAAGGTAAAGTGTTACAAACAGGACAGGCAAAAGAGATTTTCACAGAGAATTCACAAAATTCACCAATCTGAATTAAGTCACAGTGGCATATGCCTACATTCTTTATATTACTTTGTTAAACTCTTCATATGCTTTGTTAGTTCATTAGCATGCATGTAGGCATGCTTCATTTACTGATATTTACAAATCTTCAAGTACAATATTTACAGTAATTAATATCTTACATAATTCAGCTGTATCTGTTCTAGGGTACAATGGACATCGAGAACATTATTCACACATATCATCCATAAATGTATCAGGTTTTGTGTGCACTTGAATGTGGTTTTAAACTTCAATGTAATACCAGGGCCAGGCAAAAATTGGTAAAAAGCACATAAAGAATTTAACAGAGTTAATGGGTATGAGAGACAAGTAATCTTAAAAGATAATGTTATCTTGCAAAATCTAAATCTAGCTTAAAAACTACTATCAAAACTATCTTTGCAAAAGCTGGAAAGAAGTTTCCACATATGGCATTCTCATCTCCATACCTGTCAACATTGGAAAATTGAAATGCCGGAGATTTTGTATGACACCATTGTTCACACCATTATCATGTGATTCATGTAACATAACCCATCAAATCTATTAAAAAATTATTTGAATGTTCATCTGTGGAACAAGAGACCTGAATAAATAATACTTCAGCAAGTCTATGGTATTATCTTTCAAACATATGGCCTGCCTGACACAATGGGGGACACAATGGAACATTACGCGCATGGCCTGTCTTGTACAGTAACAAACACACCATTTGGGGTTTTGTTTTTTTGTTTTGCTTCTGTTTTTGTTTTATAGTAAGTTTATTTGTTTGCTGGTTTATTTATGCTTGATGGTTACCATGGCAGCATTTTTTTTAAGCAAAAGAGATTGGCGTACAATTACAAACCAAATCTGGAGAGGGGAGACAAATCTAATGCAGAAGTCTCCTGTATAAATCGGGAGAGCTGTAAAGTTCAAGTTTCTTACCCATAGCAATGCCACATAGTCCAAGTATGATCCACCGGGCCATGTAGAGATCCACCAGGGCCTTGGATAGGAGCTCTGAGGCATTCAAGAACGTGATGATGTTCTCCAGGTATTCCTGGGCAATCTTGAAGAGATCCTTGGGGACGCAGCGGTTGATGATGGCGTCACTGGAACGGAAACGTGAAGTAAGGTACAATGACACTCCAGTTTATATATCAAAGTCTGTGGGAATAGCATTTTTATTATAATACAGTAATAACAACAACAACAATAACTATACATTTGCACTAAACATACATGTCAAAAGAAAAGACTCACAAGGCACACAACTTTAAATGTACAGAAACACAAAGTAACGTTAAAACTAAACATTTAACACAGGACAATGTAATAAGAGCTACAAACTACTCATAGGGAATTCAAGTACTGATATGAATGTCTAGACAAGAAAAATAATAAGAGTTCATTTGTTTTGTTGTATTAGAATTTGTTTCAAGCAAACAAATGAACACACGATGAAAACACATAGCTGTTTGGTGTCTTATACATTTAACACTTACAACAAATCTGGGTTTAGTTTTACATAAAGAATGCAAAAATTGCACTCATATCAGCATTTTAGAGAGTGCAAAATTGTAAACAAAATATATTTTCTTCTTCTCTCCTCCTCATCCTCCTCGTCCTCCTCCTTCTTTTTTTCTACTTTTCCTTGTTCTCCTCCTCCTCTTCTTCTTCTCCTCCATCTCCTTTCTATGTCTTCTTTTCTGGTCTTTGGAAGATGACTACCAGAACAAAGGAGCAAGGTACTCCTCTTGCCTCCATTAACCTGTTGCCTCCAATAATCTGTAATTCCCACAGAGTTAACATATGGCACATCCCCTTCCCACAGCCAACAGATTAACCCTAAAATGACTGGGCTATTTTGGAGGCTGGAAAGACTGGGGGGGGGGGAGGAGCCTTTTGGGCCTCCGCCCCCCAAAGATCTCCCCCCAAAGATCTCGGCTGTTGGTCGTCCAATCGCAACCAAATTTGGCACACGCGTCCTTTGCCATGTCCTCTACAACAAAACATAGTCGAAATACATGTACTGATATTCATTGTATTTTTTAATATATTCATAATTAATTATGCAAAATTTTATCAAAAAATTAAATTTTTCATCTTTTGGTTCCTATTGTGCTCCATAAATTCCTGTTTCAAGGTTTTCAGCTGTAAGAAGAGTTTGTTTATCATGGAATTGTGTTGTGTCATGCTTGAATTATTAGATATGCTTATGCAAATTAGTAATTACTAAATATGCAAATAAGTATTTCTTATGTATTTCTTTATTTTTTATGTAATGTTTTTCATTATTTTCATATCCTGGAACTGCTACTTGAATTCACAAGTTACATTATATAGAAAGAAACAAATAAAAATGTAGTTAGAAAACGATGTCTATAACATTCATTCAAATACCATACACTTTACACACAAATGAATACAAATTTCGATTTCTTATGTGACATGTGATACGAAAATGTTACATAACTTCGCAACCACGGCATGGGGGTATACAAATTTGGTATCAAAAGTTGCGCAAAACTCAAGAGAAAAAAGTCATGAAATGGTGGCGCGAACGCTTTATGCGCAAAAAAGTTATCGCGGTTTATGTACAGTCTTTTTAGGGTTAAATATGCAAGTGACTCACCTTTTAAAGACAATTTCTGGGCAGGGACCTCCCAGACCTCTGGCTGCCTG
>JZLH01S0038834.1:14952-31528 GCA_001188425.1 Eucidaris tribuloides
CCAGTTTTGAGAGATTTGCGCCTAATATTATCAATTATCAATTAGTAATATGAACATTTGGGTCTAGAATGGCCTTTTTTCTTTTCTTCTTTCCTTGAAGGTCCTAAGTTTTTTTCTACGCGCGTAGAGACCCTCAATGGTATTAATGCGCCTGAAGAACGAACAGTGATTCGCTTTTTTTTTTTTCTTGCAATACTATTCTTGAATCCCATCTTGTTATACTAACACTTCTTCTTCTCTCCTTCTTTCATATTGTGCTTCCTTTCTCCTTATCTTACTTCTTTTTCTTCTCTCTTCATTCTTCTTCGTCCTGTTCTTCTTTCTTCTTCTTCGTTCATCCATTCCTTACTCTGTCTTGCTTCTTCTCTTCTTCTTCTCTCTAATTCTTCTTCTTCCTTCTTCTTCTCTTCTTCTTCTTCCTATCTCCTTCTTCTCTCTTGTCTTCATTCTGTCCTTGCCATTGCTTCATCGTATATATTCTATAGAAAGCAAATGAACGTCACAAGCTCACATACACGCATGGAACAAGCGATACACGCACATCAGGTAGACGCATCAATTATAAGACACATATAGACAATAGACACATATACACATTAAACGATAACGTACATTAGTGCAACTTTGAGAATATTTGTGTGTGGTGTGTGTGTGTGTGTGTGATGTGGTGTGTGTGGTGTTGGTGTGTGTGTATGTGTGTGTGATACAGTCTTTGTAATGATCGTGTGGATGTGTGTTGAGTGCGTTTGAGTTTACGACGCATCCGCAGAAATTCAGGAGAAGTCCCAGTCTTTAGTATTTTTAGTGATGGTAATTAATGGACATTTAGGGACAGGATATCATTTATCACAGGTTAATTAATAGCTTTTTGGCATTAATTTCAGCAACACTTATATGTACGAGCTCCTCAAATTCCCAAGATTCTGTCTCATTTGAGGGTTGTGGTGAAGACGTCACTGACTCCTTAAACTGGTGACCATGACAGATGCACACAAGACCAAAGACACAGTAAACAGCACAACAGTAACAGAGACACTCACGCAGACAGACACACAGGACACAACAGACAGACACAGCAGAAAAACAGACACAGTCAGACATCAGAATTCATTCATCCCATTATTCTTTTACAAACCACGACGCACACAACATACACTACACACACAGAAGGACACAAACGAACACGACATGACACACAAACACATACACTAATCACAATCACATATACACACAGTCCATACCACACCATTCAACACACACAACCCTCTCCACGATTTTGGTCAGGCACACACACCAAGCACAGCACACACACACACAACACAACATCACACACATCACTACTTTTATATTGATGGGGAGGGACAAAAAAACAAGACGACACACACACACACACACACACCACACAAAAAACACCACACGACCGCACCAACAGCAACACAAAAAAACATTGCAACACACACAACGCAAACACACAAACTATGCACATTCACGAGTGGCTTAGCAAAAAAAATCATACCCTTCGATATCTGTTTCGGATCCAAATGACATACACATTTTACGTTATAATAAAAACGCAGTGTTAAATTTCCACTAGTCGCAACCAATAAACTCCCCAGGTGAGTTTCCGACGTGCCATCCCGCCAGGGTAATTTCAAGTATCAATCATTATTAGCAAGGATTGATACTAGTTAATTCGTGAACGCCACGCAAGCCATTCTTGCCAGCGTAAATGTATTTCTGCCACGCTTATCCGTTAGGGGTTCTTTGCCCCACAGAAACATAGAATGGTGGATAATCAGTGCTCAAGAAAATCGTACAACACACCACGACGTCCTGTATACTAGCCATGACTCTTGTCCTATATTCGAGCACGTGTTCAGGCCATGGACACGGTGTCCATTTTATAACAGTACAATAATTTGCAACGATTCTTGTTTTAAAGGCCCACTGTCAAGGGTCAACTCAGCCACAGAGAGGATGACGACTAGTACCTCAGAATACAGGCACGATATCACGAACATGGACTGGATGTCGTTGCTCTATTTATGGCATTTTCAGATGTTGGGAGGTTTTAAATAAATAAATGTTTAATATTTTTTCTCTACATTGTCTATGTTTTTTCCTGTTGCATATGGTTGTTCCTATTTAAGTGCTACACTTTTCATGATTTTAGTCAAATAGAGGGTCTTTTTTATCTCTTGGCGAGGTGTGGGGACAGGGTGTATGTGGCCTTTAGACGCAAACGCCAAAGGGGTAAAACGTCACAGACCAATACAAGAAAAATAATATTTACATCGGGGAGGCTATTTTTCAAAGGCAAACTTTGCTATCGTGGGCTAATAGACCGTCTTTGAATGGGGGACCAAGATAACCGCTCTAAAATTAGCTGATATAGGGGCCGTACGCTAGCAACTCTTCGCTGATCAGAGAAAGACAGAATGCAGACTCGTAATGTGGCAATTCCGTAATTGTCTTGCACTGTTCTTGATTTGTTTGTAAACTCGTTCTGATGTGCATCCAGGTGCGTCTATTTTGTAGCAAACCCTCCGCAATCTAACTGGAGCGGGCAAATTTGTGCTGGGTAAGGTGTATAAGAAAACCATCTGGCAGCATCCTCGTGGAAAATCGTGATCTCATCTTTTGTTATTGCATTAAATAAGGCTAGGTGGTCCGTTAATTAATGTTGAATGTTGTTTAAAAGACTGACGTATTGAGCATTTACAGCAGGGGAATGCGACATTTGGCACTACGTCTACCGCAAGAACAGACTATGAGAGACACTTCATGGGCCATCAAGGCTATTGAGAATACACAGTATAATGTGGAAATCTGGGGATCAGTGACCTACCTGTATTTGAACAAATGTTCAAACAAACCAATGGCCGTTTGGAGGTGTGGACGTTGATGCGGGGGGGAGTTTTGACTCTGCGACGAGAGTTAAATCAGAGTCCTAACGGTTACTAAATAAGTTAACTGATTATCACTTTCTTGCTCCTAGTATGTTTGCTAAAGTTCATAGGGACGAGTGGAGGTCTTTTATATGGCCAAGGCAGTTTACGACAATGTAATTTTTAGGCATGCAAAGAAAGACGCCCTGCTTTAAAACCAATCTTTAGAAAATAATGATTTTTAAGGTGCAGGCTGGTAAAATTCAAGTCATGTCAAGGGGAATACGTCCGTATAGTACATAGAGTTAATCCCAGGGGCAGGGGGGTCAGATACATAATTGCTGGTATCACATGCGTGACCAACAATTATTTCGCAGGGACCAGCCATAAGACAAGTTTTCTCTGTGTGCAAAATAACTCCGGGTACACCCCTAAACGCAAGTTTGTGGTCGGCGTGCTTACATTTCGCACATTTTTGGCCGGCTAAACATGGGGGACCTAAATACGTATGACCAGTCCTTTCAAAACCACCCTTTTCTGTTGACAACGTGTTTTTGATGACGCCTTAACCGCGTGCACGCGCGGCCCGCGGTCGGGAGAAACTGAAAAACACCCCTTTAAACGGCGTGGGGGTTTTGGATCACGGCATAGGACACATTAGTGTTATGACTGATCTGATCTTACGACTTTAGATAGATGCATACGATATGTGATCCTTCTGCCCCAAACTCTCTTCAACAAAGTATTCCGACTGTGCGACTGGCTTGCGTCTGGCATGTAGCTGAAAAGTTCGAAACAAAGTGGGTGACAATTATATTGAGCACGAAAGTAGGATTCGCAAGAAACGTGTGTAGGTGTGGCGCAGTGGCCTTTAACAGCCTGGTTTCATGGCTACGACTCAATCAATAAATCATCCTCATTATTTCATTGTTTTGTTTTTTGTTTTTTGTTTTTTTAGAAATTACGAGATGATCTACGCTTGAGAGACTACTCCAATGTTACACACAAGGTACGGCTTGTTGTACTCTTTCACAGCGGGCCATCACAGATCTTGCAGGGATTACATCCGAATCGTATGCTAAGCTGCTGCTCGCGCCAATGTTTAATTTGAGAATCATCGATCACTGCGTAGTGTGGAAGTTTTCTTCTTAATTCTCAACTGAAGGTTATGACAAACCTTGCAATATAGCTTGTGTGTTCTGAATACAAGCCCATGTGAATGTCAAGGTAGGACCCCACCCCAACACAGACAGCGACACACACGGAGCACACACACACACACACACACACACACCACAACACACCACACACACACACACACAAACACGCTCGCATAATGCATGTATTGGTAGCAGTGCGATACATTGGATTTGAAAGGCCAGTGGATCTCATTTGCAACATCCCCGCAGACCAGGAAAAGATAACCATGCCCTTAGGCTATTGAGGAAGAGCATGTAGTCTGATGAAACTGGGGTCAGTGATGCCTAAATTCGAAAAATGTGAGAAAAACAATAGCTGTTTAGTGTACGTTCTATGCGTAGTAAGTTTTCCTCCGCGAGAAAAATCAGAGTCTAACGGTCACACAATTCAGCATACACAAATCTGGAGTTTCTAGCTCTTATACTTTAGCTAAAGGTTCAACAAGAGATGGCATTTTCATATACAAAGCCTATATAGAGTAGGTTACACAATGTTAAAGTATGTCTAATGACGCATACCAAAAGAAGATGCCGTCTGCGTGTAAAAGACTCACCCCTTCGACCGTATCTGATTAGATGCCATTTTTTAAGTCGGCCCCATCTGGGTACTTCAATTGATATTTTCCAATAAATATGGAAATACTCTATGGGTCTTATCGGTCCCCATGCAGGGTTACTTCCACAATTTTGGACTCCTACCCTACATCCTGGTGCTATATCTAACTTCTTCATTCACTTCAACCACGAATTGAGTAAGTCGCCTTCTGATTTATTCACCGACACTCTACAACTCGATTATTGAATAATCGTCAATTCGCAAATTACGTGTATACATTGTAAGTTGGCTTTACAAACTGAATTTAATCATATTCTTATATTTGTAGAATGTATGAAACGTTGACGTTTGCTTATCAATATAATTATATGTTTTTATGTTGTTTTATGCCATTTCTATAGTGAATGATTACTGCAATTTTGACTACGAATGACCGCGTCGTTATCTATGAAACAAATAAAAACATTGACTATTAAATTGCAACTCCCAAATCACACAACGATGACATACAATGAGTAAGATGCTCTTGGGATGTTACAGCACTAAAAAAAAATAGGTTCGAACAACCTTTGGCAACCTTTAGAGGGATTTACCATGTCACACTCGGGAGACGACCCATATGAAAAGGTGCATTAAGTTGGTCACTTTCTGAAGGTGCTATAAAGTTGCAACTAAGGTGCAGGTATTAGCACCAGTAGAAAATTAAGTATTTATTCGTTTTCCTCTTCGGCAAACTGTGTGTGTGTGTAAACCGCAATTTACGTTCATTCGAGTGCTGTTACCATTATAATCAATCTTCTAACATTTACAATATTTATAACCCGTCAACTTATGAACCCCTGCCGGGGCTCGAACCTGCCACCGTCCGTAATTGAGGGGAGCGCTCAGCCCACTTGGGTATTACGCTGGCTGTGATAGGTGTTATTTTCAACTGAACATAGGAGCGAGTTAAGGTGGCATTTAATTTCTCTGCGTTTTAGAGGAGTGCAGAATTGAACCTAGGTAGGTCGTTTTGCGAATTATATGCCAAAAAACCATGTAATAAGAAAACCTTTTGAGTCAAAATTTCGTTGTTTCTTGACAAACTGAAAGCTGTAGAATACAAGATGAAGAAATAGGCTCATCACCAGGCTTCGGAAGAGAAAACGAGTCCATACTTTAAATACACTTAAGAAAGGGTCCTAAATCGAGCAAACTGTGCACTAAAGGTTGCAAACTTGCAAACATGGGATGGAGGGGGCCGAAGCGCTCAAGGCCGTGAAGTGTAAGATTTGGCTTCGAATACCCCCCAGCGGCAGAAATTTCATGCAACTTTTTCCCACAAAAGTTGAATTCCTTTTACGGCAGAGTAGGACACCTTCTTATTTTTTAAGTTTTGTACCCATCATCAGTTAACCATTGAAGAAAGAGTCCCCTTTAAGAATTCTCAACACCTGAAAAACGATAACCAATTTGTTCACGCGAGTATTTCTTGGGGTGGGGGGGGGTTCCAACATGTCTTAATAGATAAATAAGTGATTTATTAGTGTATGAAATTAGTAACTGGGAATAGGCAAAGTGAAATACACATATCGTCGGGCACTCTGAATGTTATATGTCTACATATTAGAATTCAATGGCACAAAAGCCACTTCATTGAACACATCTGCACAGAGGGCTTGATCCCATTCCGGGACCTGCGACCGCGTATATTTCAGACAGATTTTAAATGATGAAGACAACGATTGTGGGGCAGTCCGACTTTTAAGACCACGCATGAATGTTTTAATCACGTATTTTGCTCATTTACCCACCCTCTCCGAGTATAGTAATCTGGGCATACTGGGGTGATCCGACATTTGCTCCGTAACAATATCTCTAGTAAGACAAAAGAGTTATGGTAAGGGTTGCCATTTGGGGTTTCCAGATCAGAAAAGTATGGTCTACCGGTTAGAGTAGACTTATTGGTTAGGGTAGAGGACAGTTTTCGTGCATTAAATAATTCCGTACGAGTAATTGTCGCCGGAGCGAAATGTCGACATGTCAATACTGGACTGAATTTCAAATCTGCTATATACGACGACTGTCAAGTTCCTGTTCCAGGACAAATTGAATGGATCGACGTACACGGGTCGTATGTTTAAAGCGATAATCGCAGAAAACCAACAAAAGAACCCTGGAAATGTCACATTGGTGAACTAAAGCCCTAGACTCGGAATGTTCTCTGGTTCCCTCCAACCGCCATCCTAAACGCACACACTTCTGCCCCATGAACTCAGACGTCTTTGTGTGGGACCGCACTTGTCCCTTACACATAGAGAACGATTTTGGTGTCATCCGTAACACCGGACCCCCCATTTTTCCATACAGACCCCCACACGATTTAACTCGTACATTAGTTTCCTACGAATTAACGCACGTACTAATTCGGCCCACACTTAATGCTCAGAATGGTGTCTCAAGTTCGGTCTGTCCATGAATAAGATCAATTTTAATTAACATGGCCGAATGTTTCGGTAATCGCTGAGTGATGCTACAGAATATGTTTTCTTTTTTGTGTGTGGAATACGGTTCAGGACGAACTACCCCCCCCTGACAACTACTCCCCGGACAACTACCACCCGGACAATTCCCCCCCCCAGAGGACAATTCCCCCTAGGACAATTCCCCCTACGGGACGACTACCGCCGCCCCAGGACAACTCCCGCCGGAGGACAACATTCCCCGCCTAGGACACTTCGCCCCCTAGGACAACTAGCCCCCAGGACAACTACCCCGGAGGACACATTCCCCCCGAAGGACAATCCCTAGAGACAACTACCCCCAGGACAATACCCGGAGGACAATCCCCCCAAGGACAATTCCCCGCCTAGGACAACTACCCCCCGGACAACTACCCCCCCGGACAACTACCCCCCCTAGCGACACACTACCCCCCAACGCCGACATCCCCCCCCTAGGACAGACTACCCCCCGGACAAACTACCCCCGAGGATAACTACCGTCCCCATCAGCCGGACAACCTACCATAAGTCTAAATCCATATGGACAAAACTATCAATCGGACACCTATCACATCCACTGACAACTACTATCTGCCACCGAACTAAGACAAACTTGTACCTCCCCACCGCAACTAACCACAAATCACATCGAGGAATGATATAACCATTATCCGTCACCTCTGTAGGAAATTCTACGCTGAACGGTATATAGTACAGCTGGCACTTTTGAATATTTCGAAGGTAAAAACGCACCACTCTTCTTCTTCTCGACTAGGACAACTACGCCCCGGACAATTCCCCCAGGACAACTACACGCCCCTAGGACCAACTACCCTGGGATGGGAATCCCCGGCACAACTACTCCAACTCACGTAAGCGCAAAACTACCCCCGGAATACCTACCGCCCGCCAGGAACACACTTACTTTCGGTCACAAAAATTAGCCACTACAACCTCAGGAAAATACCAATATCACGGAGCAACTAACTCTCGGCGAGATAATCGATCCAACTAAACCCTTAAGGGAACGAACTATAGCCCCGGCACCAACTATTCACAATATAGATTGTTTAAACATGATGCAAAGAATACCCGCCAAAATATCAATGAGGATTGAGTTTTTCACACTTGTTTGTTATCCCCCCAGCGAACTAGCCCAAAACAGAACTAAATACTAATTATTACACGGGACATAGCTGTCTTCAGTGCTCAACGTCTACACATGCTACAACCTACAACTAAGATATCTAAAATAGTCATATCAATAACTAAGACTACGCGGTCCGTTTTAGAAATATGATACTTAAAGTGTAAAAATGTCTTAGCTGAATATATTGGATGAAATTTCAGATTCGTAAATATATAATATAAATGATGGTATACATAAAAAAATTTTCATTCCATGTCCAAATATCTAAGCCAATTTGTGACGATACCATCGACGTTCAATATGTAGGCGCACTTTATCACATGACTAGAAGACACCGCCTTACAATAAGTACAGGTCCTAGCTATGCTCTTCTTTCGATCAATAACAATTGGACCTGAGAAAATAAGAGAAGAGACTTACGCGGAGGAGACAGTTTCCATAAGATGGTATGTGCTGAGACACACGTATTGCATTCCACTATTATCGTATAACATGTATGCAGGAAGGCCTTAGAGCAGACGGGCTTCTCTCACACATATAAAACTCATGCATGTCACTATGCAATTCTGCCGCTTATATTTCAGTTCATTAACCATAGCGGCGAAACGAGAGTTAAGAGTATTTCTCTCAGAAGCCCATCGCATCGTTAGTACACAGAAGACCTGCGTGAGTACGAGTAGCCGCCCTGTCGATTCTTAACCCATTCGTGTCTTCGACCCGACGGTCTACCACGCGAAATAATGGCAGTTTCGTGATACGGGCACCCATTCTAACCGGCGGGACAGGTCTATTTATAGGCAGAATATCAGAGCACGTGCGGAGGTCTTGAAGTTTTGTTTTTATTCTACTTATTTCTTGTTGTCTGCTTTAAGTCCTTTATTGAGTTCAGATTCATTAGATAGCAAGCAGACACAAATCGATAACAAAATATAACAAATAAAATACAATCGCTCAATGAAAAAATGAAAGTAGTATAATAAATACATATATACTAGTATAGCCCCCTAAATTATCTTCAAGACTTTTATAAGAGCGAGGACCCCAGAAATAAAATAAAGGAACCTGATCCTGACAGGATAAAAAAGACGGAATCGTACGTGCATTCTAATACAAACAGAGTGACAAACAAGGAGAGCAGACCGACTAGCGGGGCGATTCCGCCCAGAGCGCACGCACAGGGCAAAAAAACAAACACACAGCACAACAAAACATACACGCACACATATACTATCTACAACAGCCCGACACATGATGCGACCCACACACCCACACATTGACACACACACACACACACACCACACACACACAAACACACACACACAAACACAGGGGGGGTGGGGGGTGATGGGGGGGGGGGCGTCCCACACACACCCATCACCACACACACAAGACATACAACTAACAAAAACAACACTTACACCACGAAAGGATAGCCCGCCCACCCAAAAACGCATGTGCGCTCGAATCCTTTGATCACGGTATCTGGCCAAATATGTCAATGCAGGGAAAGAGAGGCGAAAAAACCGAGACAAAATAGGATACCTCACTCAAAGACATGCGGTACGATATCCTTTGAAAGTTCACTTGTGTGAAATCTACTACCTCCTTTCGTATCAAATACTGATATGCGTGGATTTGTGCACGATGAGGCCAACGACCACATGACCTTTAACCCCCGCCCTGCCAAGGGCACTCAAATAATATTTTTACGGGTACCCCCCCCCCCCACCACAGGGGGGGGGGCGCTCACTAAATCCTGGAATGGGGGTCTTATGGTAATTCAGAAAGCATAAAATTGACAGTCTCGGAGACTAAGGAGCCCTGAAATGGGAGTATACGGTGTTGCTGGCGCACAATTGGTCGCCCGGCGACAATCTGTGACGCGGCGACAATTTGTGCCGTCAATTTGACACAAATCGGCACCAGATGTCGCCGCGACAATTGTGACGCTCTTGCTGATCCCAATTTTGCCCACTGGCGACAATTTGTGCCATGAAAAAAATCTAGCGCACAGATGTCGCCACCGTACAAATTCGGCCAATCACCTAAATATTGTGTGCTGTTCGTGTGTGTATCTATGTGTCAGTGTCCTGTGTTGCTGTGTGTCTAATTACGTGTGTAGTTGTTTTGTGTGTCTCGTATGTCTGTGTGTATTCAGGTCTGTATATTGTCTGTCTTTGTGTGTATGTTCCGAATGTTTGTCGTTGGTGTGTCTATGTGTCTGTTGTCGTTCGGGTTTCTTGTGTTGGTGTTTGCCTTTGTTAGTGTCTGTGGCATCTGTTTGTAGTCTGTGTGTCTGTGTGCTTTGTCTATGTTTGTGGTGTCTGTATCTCTCGTTTGTCTCAAAGTGTCTGTGGTGTCTGTTTGTGTGTCGTATGTACTGTTCCGTTGCGTGGTTGTGTGTATGTTTGTTTGTATGTATGTAATGCTTGTGTGTATGTATGTGTCTGTGTGTCTGTGTGTGTCTGTGTAATGTGTATGTGTGTGTCCTGTGAGTCTTATGTTGTCTGAGGCGATGTGTTTGGTGTCTCGCTGTGTGTCTGTGTGTTGGGATCTGGTATATGCTGTTTGTATGCGTGTGCTATGTGTCTGTATCGTTCTACTATGTATGTTTGTGTCCTGTTGTGTTTTGTGTGTTGTGTGTCTGTCTGTATGTGTTCGTGCCTGTTTTTATCTATGTGTTTGTGTTTCTGAATGTGTCCTGTTCTGTGTGTATGTTCTGTGCGTCTGTATGTGTCTGTTGTCTGTGTGTGTCTGTGTGTTGTGGGTTTGTCTGTATGTGAGTTGCGCACTGTATTGTATGTCGTGTGTTTGTGTGTGGTCTGTTTGTCTATGTGTTTGTGTGTCTGTAATCTTTCTATTGTCTGGAGTGTATGTATGTGCATGTCTGTTTGTGTGTCGTATGTAATCTGTTCTGTTTGTGTTAAAATGTGTTCTGTGTGTCCTGTGTGTCAAGTGTGTGGTGTCTGAATGTTATGTTGTGTGTCTGTGTGTTTGTCTGTGTTCTGTGTGTCTCTGCCGTGTGATGTATGTGTGTGCTTGGCTGTGTGTCTGTTTTTGTGTATTGTTGTGAGTGGTAGTTTGATGTGGTGTCGGAAAAGAGGAGGTACAAGTGTATAAGGTGTGTATTTTTGGATGTCTGTAATGTCTGTGTAAGCTTTGTGTGTGGTGTGAGTGTCAGGCAGACCGCAGACAATACAAACACAAGGAAGACATACATAAAGAAAGACATATACAAACACACAAAAACATTAAGCCACACAAATAGACACAAACAGAGACGCACGATTACAGACCTACATACAGACAAACGATACATCCACACAAACATACACATAACACATATACGAACCACAGGACCACAAGAAACATACAGACACACAAGCAGACACATACACACATACAGGACACACAGAGATCACACATAAACATACAGACCACACAAACAGACCATACAGACACACAGACACATACAAACACACAAACAGACACCTTAGACACAAATCGTACACATACAGATACACACAGACAAACACACGGACACAAACACACAATCCAACACAGATACACAAACGACACATGCTAACACACACAACACACCTAAACACACACACGACACACAGCAAGCACACACACACACACACACACACATCCCACAAAACCCACAAACAACAATAATTAGCCGCAACATGCTGTGAAATATGGCTGGCGACAATTTGTGCGTCAACTCCGGGCACAAATTGTCGCCGGCGAACAATGTTGTGACGTGCAAGAGCAATTTGCCGTCAGGTTTTCATAATCGTTAGCGGAAGTGGCGGCGGGCGACAATTGTTGACGCGATCGACAATTGGTGCCGGCAACATACGGGACTGAGGAGGGCTTCGATCCGTGTTGTGGATTGGGGGGGGCAAAAGTGAGAAAAAAACACACTGGCAACAAATTTGCGCCAAAGTGCGTAGGCTCCCACAGGATGTTGTGCGAGCGAACGGTCGAAACTTACCAATTGTCACGTTAGTAGCATTTTAATTCAAATTCAAATTTTATTTAAACTTCATCATTAAAAAAAATAAATTTTTTAAAACAAAATATTACAAAAAGTGAAATAAATACTAAAAACATATCACAAAACCCATGGTATACAATAATCGAGAGTGTAAGGGTCAAACAGAAAGGAGGAGACTCCTTTTAGTAAGCGCTACAGGCGGGAAAAACATAAGATATTGCAGTTAAAAATATAAAATGAAAAGAAAATACACACGTAAAAACAACGCCGGAACCCGAGAACACACACAAGACATAATCCTAAGATTTCACCAATATTAATCAATGTATTTGCTCCGTAGGAATTGTTTGTATTTGTATTAAAAACATGAAGTGATTTACTTGATTTAAAATCAGGGGGTAATATTTTGCGTATTTGTGGTCCTTTAAAAAACAATGACCATTATCAAATGCATGTTATTCAATTTTTGGATGCGGGTAATTACTGGCATTCTCTGTATTGTAATTATGAACATCTGTGTTGAGAACTGAGAGAAAACAATTTTGATACAAAAGGGCCGGAAGTTGTCCAGAAAAACACAGAAACCTAAAAACAGCAATATGACACTTTCCCATTTAATAATTTAATGCATGATATAAAGGCTTGGAAAATGGGCATACTAATTCGGAATGAGTAAATACGCATTGTTTTTTCTTTTGAGTATAATCTGCTATATCAGTTTTGCTCGAAATTTATCCAGGCAATAATACAATAATTAAAATACGGTGTTACAGAGTATGATATTATACATCCGGTGGGTAATTGTCGCGGGGTAGTTGTCCGAGGGGGGATTGTCCCGGGGGGTAGTGTCTTAGGGGGAGAATTGCGCTAGGAATTGTCCTGGGGGTAGTTGCCCGGGGGTAGTCTGTCCTAGGGGAATTGGTACTGGGGTAGTTGTCGCAGGGGGTAGTGTCCTAGGGGAAATTGTCGCTGGGTAAGTTGTCCTAAGGGTAGTTGTCCTAGGGGTTTGCCTAGGGGAAATGTCCTGGGGTAGTTGTCTAGGGGGTAGTTGTCCTAGGGAGTTGTCCTGGGGGTAGTTGTCCTGGGTAGTTATCCGGGGGGGTAGTTGTCCAGGGGGAATTGTCCTGGGTAGTTGTCCTAGGGGTAGTTGTCCGGGGGGAGTTGTCTAGGGGGGAGTTGTCCTAGGGGGTAGTTTGTCCCGGGGTAGTTGTCCAGGGGGTATTTCCGGGGGTAGTTGTCGCTAGGGGGATTTGTCCTGGGGAGTTGTCAGAGGGGGAATGTCCTGTGGGCGGTAGTTGTCTAGGGGTAGTTGTCCGGGGGTAGTTGTCCATGGGGGAGTTGCCCTGGGGGGATCAGTTGTCCGACGGGGGAATTGTCCTGGGGGGTATTGTCCTAAGGGGGGTAGTTTGTCCAGGGGGGAATTGTCCTAGGGGGTATGCCTGCGGGTAGTTTCCAGGGGGAATTGTCCTAGGGGAAATTGTCCTTGGGGAATTTGTCTCACGGGGTAGTTGTCCTTGGGGGGTATTGTCCTGGGGAGTTGTCCTGTGGGGTAGTTGTCCTAGGGGGAATCCTGACGGGGGGAATTGTCCTGGGGGGTACTTGTCCTGGGGGGTACTTGTCCTAGGGGGAATGTCCCCTAGGGGGAAGATTGTCCTGGGGATGTGTCTCCAGCGCCTGTGGGGGTACTTGCCTAGGGGGATTGTCCTGGGGGGGGAGATTGTCGCCCGGGGGAATTGTCCGGCCCGGGTGGTAGTTGTCCCCGGGGGAATTGTCCAACGAGGGGTAACTGCCCGGACACGGGAGCAATACATCTTGCAAACAGCCTTGTAGGTTGAATTATGTCTAACGAATATATCACATCGATAAAACCAATGAACACTATCTACGTATATAAAATTTTGTTATACAAAACATTACAACGAAGCCATATAAAAGATGTATGGTTATGTTTTTGTATTATATTGTATCCTGGGAAAAACATTAGTTAAATACATTAATCATGCAGGTATTTTTGGCACGACTAGAACCCGTTGTTAACAATAAATTGGCGTGTGCTTAGCCCAATAATACAAGATTAAGGGGCACATTCCAGGCTCATATATAATATTAACACTTCTGACTAGTGTGAATAGAACCCTTTTCAAACCAACAAATTTTTATCGTACTTTGCTATTGTTTTTTGTGTGTAGGTAAATGGGCATTGCTACAAGTAGGTAAACCAAGCCTAACGCGGAATGCTTGCCTGCATTCCAGATAAAGGGGAGCCGCTAATTCTAGTAAGAACTGGAGCGATGTACCGACCCTGAAAACCCCTAAACAGCACAAGCTTTTATCACAATGGACCATTTTAATATGAAACTAGAGCTGAAATTAACTCTAATGGCGGCCATATTGGATTTTTAACGAAATGGCGCCCCCAGAGGGCGCCCTTCTTGGCGCCCTTCAAAAATGGTAATAGTATCGTATGGTCAACATATGGACCAAATTTGGTGCTTTTAGAAGAATCTGAACCGAACAGCCCTTTTTATGCCCTACCGTCTCCCACTACTATAAGTATTTCACACGTTCTGCAGTCATCATGAACAACTTTGTCAGTTACAATGTACTCTTGATCAGAATGTAATCTACTTTTTTGGATGTTTTCAGAGTACTTTTTTTCGTTTCGCGTCCTGGAAAATAGCATGTCACGGGTAAAATCACACCATTAAAATGATCATTATTATTATACAAACCACATACATCCATTTGTGTGTAATTAAACAACTCGTGACTTCACCACTAAAAGCATTTTTCTTGACTTTTCTCTAATGCTACGAGACTGATATGAGGTTTTGCAACTTTGGTGTTTTTTTTAAACCACCCATTATTTCTCATTGGCTACCTGCGTGTGGCCTGGTAGCCTCAAATGCTACAATTCCTGTGAGTCACGCGCTGACTGGGCGTGTTCCTCACATTGTCAGTGAATGGGGCAGCAAGAGGCTACGAGGCCTCACTCAGGTGGAGTTGGGAGTTATAATGGGTGCTGATTGGCTTTGTAATTGTTCTGTATTCTGGGCCCGAGATGGTCCTTTTTTTAGGTACAGTTCTTTTATTCAATTAATAATTGTAATGCGCACTATTTTTGAGAATTTGCCCTATATTATCATTATCAATTAGTAATATGAACATTTGGTCTAGATATGGCCTTTTTCTTTTCTTCTTTCTTGATGTCCTATTTTTTTCTACGCGCGTAGAGACCCTGTCAATGGTATTATGCGCTAAGAAAGAACAGTGATTCTTTTTTTTTCTTCTTCTTCTTCTTCTTCTTCTTCTTCTTCTTCTTCTTCTTCTTCTTCTTCTTCATTCACATACTGACACATGAACAAACTCACATACACTCATGCACACATACACGCACACACCCATACACATTATAGACACATATAGACACATATAGACACATATACACATAAACATACGTACATTGTGCAACTTGAGATATTTGTGTGTGGTGTGTGTGTGTGTGTGTGTGTGTGTGTGTGTGTGTGTGTGTGTGTGTGTGTGTGTGTGTGTGTGTGTGTGTGTGTGTATGTGTGTGCGTGTGTGTGTGTGTGTGTGTCTGTGTGTCTGTCTGATTAGTTGTGTGTGTGTGTGTGTGTGTGTGTGTGTGTGTGTGTGTGTGTGTGTGTGTGTGTGTGTGTGTGTGTGTGTGTGTGTGTGTGTGTACATCTTTGTATGATCGTGTGGGTGTGTGTTAGTGCGTTTGAGTTTACACGCATCCGCAAAATTAGGAGATCCCAGTCATTTGAGTATTTTTTAGTGATGGATAATAATGGGCAATTTAGGGAGGATATCCATTGATCACAGGTGTAATAATACTTTTTGCAGTAATTTCAGCAACACTTATTTGTACGAGCTCCTCAAATTACCAGATTCTTCTCATTTTGAGGGTTTGTGTAAACTCACTACTCCTTAAACTGGGTGACCATACGAATGCACACAGACGCAAAGACACATAAACAGACAGACAAACAGAGACACTCACGCAGACAGACACACAGACACACAGACAGACACACAGACAGACAGACAGACACACAGACACACACACACACACACACGCACACACATACACACACACGCACACACACACATACACACACACACACATACACACACATACACCACACACACACACACACACACACACACACACACACACACACACACACACACACACACACACACACACACACACACACACACACACACACACACACACACACACACACACACACACACACACACACACACACAC
>JZLH01S0038834.1:31718-44087 GCA_001188425.1 Eucidaris tribuloides
TACACACTATGCACATTTCACGAGGTGGCTTAGCAAATATCTTCGATATTCTTGTTTCGATCCAAATTGACACATTTTACCGTTAAGGCGTGTAAATTTCACAGTCGCACAAAATCCCCAGGTGAGTTTCCGACAGTCCATCCTGTCAGGTATTTCAGGTATCATCATTTTACAAGGATTGATTGATACTAGTTAATTCGTGAACCCAACCAAGCCATCTTGCCGGCGAAAATGTATTTTCTGCTACGTCCGTTAGGGATTCTTTTGCTCCACAGAAACATGAATGGGGGAAAATCAGTGTCAAGAAAATCGGTACACACCGACGTCTGTACTGCCATGACTCTTGTCCTATATTCGACACGTGTTCAGACCATGGACACGGTGTCCATTTTCTACAGTACAATATTTTGCAACGATCTTGGTTTAAAGGCCCACTGTCAAGGGTCAACTTAGCCACAGAGAGGATGACGACTAGTCCTAGAATACAGGCACATATTCACGAACATGGACTGGTGTCGTGCCATAGTGCACAGATTGTGGGAGGAAAACAAATGTATATTTTCCACATTGTCCTGTTTTCGTTGCATTATGGGTGTCATTTGTGCACCTTTTTCATGATTTTAGTCAAAAGAGGGCGTTTTTCATCCTGTCATGACAGTGTGCCTTTAACCAAACATGCCAAAGGTAAAACTCACAGACAATACCCCCCCCCAAAAAAAACAAAAACAATATTAACATCGGGGAGGCTATTTTTCAAAGGCAAACTTTGCTATCTGGGCTAATAGACCGTGTTTGAATGGACAAATAACCGCTCTAAAATGTAGCTGATATAGGCCTACGCTTACAACTCTTCCTATCAGAGCAAAGACAGAATGCAGACATCGTATGTGCAATTCTAAATTGTCTGCACTGTTTCTTTGATTTGTCTGTAAAACTCGTTCTGATTGCATCCAGTCGTCTATTTGTAGAAACCCTCCGCAATCTAACGAGCCAAATTTGTCTGGGTAAGGTGTATAAGAAAACCATCTGCACATTCCTCGTGAAAATCGTGATCTCATCTTTTGTTATTGTCATTAAAAAGGCTAGGTGGTCCGTTAATTAATTTAATGTTGTAAAAGATGACGTATTGAGCATTTACAGGCAGTGAATCACATTTGCACTCCTCCCCGAAGAACAGACAAAGATCACTCATGCCATCAGGCTATTGATGAATAACATATCTGTGAAATCTGGGGATCAGTGACTACCTGTAATTTGAAAAATGTTCAAAACAAACAATGGCCGTTTAGTGTACGTTCTATGCGGGGAGTTTTTGACTCGCGAGACAGAAAATTAAATCAGAGTCTAACGGTTACTATAAGTTAACTGGATTAACACTTTCTTGCTCCTATACTTTGCTAAAGATTCATAGACAGTATTTTCTTTTATATACCAATGCACTTACACAATGTTAATTTTTAGGCATGCAAAAAAGATGCCCTGCCTTTAAAACCAATCTTAGAAATAATGATTTTAGCACTGTAAAAATTCAAGTTATTCAAGGGAATACGTCCGTATAGTACATTACAGTTAATCCCAGGGGGGTCAGTCAAACATAATGCTGTACACATGCGTGACCAAATTATTTCCAGACACCCCATAAACAAGTTTTTCTCTGTGTGCAAAATAACCCCCTAAACGAGTTTTCCGCGTGCTTCATTTACACATTTTGGCCCCTAAACATACCCTAAATACGTTTGACAGTCTTTCAAAACACCCTTTTTGTTTGAAATCGGTTTGTCCTTAACGCGTGCACGCGCGGCCGCCGTCTAAACTGAAAGAACCCCTTTAAAGCGCTTTTTATTTGGTCACGCATGTGGTTCACACATTATGTTGATGATCTTCTTACGACTTTAGATAGATGCAACATATTGATTTTGCCCAAACTCTCTTTCAACTAGTATTCCGACTGGCTGGTGACTGGCTTGCGTCTGGCATGTAAGCGAAAAGTTTGAAACAAAGTGGAGTGGCAATTATATTAGACACAAAGTAGGATCGCAAGAAACGTCGTGTAGTGTGCGGTGGCCTTTAACAGTCTGTGGTTCAGGCTACGACTCAATCAATAAATCATCCTCATTATTTCATTGTTTGTTTTTTGTTTTTGTTTTTTCAGAATACGAGATGATCTACGCTTGAAACTACTCCAATGTTACCACACGTACGGGCTGTTGTATCTTCACCAGCGGGCCATCACAATCTTGCATCGATTACATCCTAATCTATGCTACTGCTGCTCGCGCCAATGTTTAATTTGAGAATCATCGTCCTCGTAGCGCTGAGTTTCTTCTTAATTCTCACTGAAGGTATGAACAAAACACTTGCCTATAGCTTGTGTGTTCTGAATACAAGCCATGTGAATGTCAAATAACCCCCCCCCCCCAACACACACACACAACACACACACACACACACACACACAAACACACTCGCCATAATGCATGTATTGGGTAGGCCAGTGCTGATACATTGGATATTGAAAGGCAGTGGATCTCATTTGCAAACATCCCCGCAGACCAGGAAAAGATAACCCATGCCCTTAGGCTATTGAGGAAGAGCATGTCTGTGAAATCTGGGGGTCAGTGATTGCCTAGAATTTGAAAAATGTGAAGAAAAACAACAGCTGTTTAGTGTACGTTCTATGGCAGTAATTTTTTCTCGCAAGAAAATCAGAGTCTAACGGTCACTATAATTCCACTAAAACTGAGTTTCTAGCTCTTATATTTTGCTAAAGGTTCACAGATGGCATTTTCTTATAAATGCAATTGTATTTACACAATGTTAAGTATTAGGCATGCAAAAGAGATGCCCTGCCTTTAAAGACACCCCTCACCTCTGTTAATGCATTTTTTTAAGTCCCTATCTGGGGTATCTTCAAGGTATTTTCCAAAATATGAAACCTAGGCTCTCGGTCCCCATCAGGTTACTTCCACAATTTTGACTCCTACCTACAGTCCTGGTGCTAATCTACTTCTCCTCTTCCTACTTCAACTCACGAATTTGAGTAAGTTCGCCTTTCTTGATTTATTCACCCCTTCTACAACTCGATTATTTCAATAATCGGTCAACTCCAAATTACGTGTATTACATTGTAACTTTTGCTTTACAAACGAATTCTAACATATTCTTATATTTTGTAAATGTAGAAACTTTATTTTGCTTAAATTATCATATGTTTTTATGTTTTTTATGCTATTTCTAATAGTGAATGAAATTATTGCAATTTTGACTACGACCACCAACGCGGTCGTATCTTTTTAGAACAAATAAAACATTGACTATTAAATTGAACTCAATCAAACACGTGGACAACATGAGTAGATGCTGGGATGTTACACACTAAGAAAAAATAGGTTCAACTTTGCACCTTTAAAGGTGCATACCAATGTCACACTGGGAGCACCATTAAAGGTGCAAAGTTGCACCTTTCTGAAAGGTGCAAAGTTGCACCTGAAAGGTGCAGGATTGCACCACAGAAATTAAGTATTTATTCGTTTTCTTGCAAACTGTGTGTGTGTGAACCGCAATTTACGTTCATTCGAGTGCTGTTTACCATTATAATACAATCTTTTAACATTTACAAATATTTATAAACCCGTACTCTATGACCCTGCCGGGGCTCGAACCTGCCACCTTCCGCATGTGAGGTGGACGCTCTACCCACTTGGCTATTACGCTGGCTGTGAAGGTGTTTATTTTCAACTGAAAATGGAGCCGAAGGTGCATTATTTTCCTCATTTAAGGTGCAAACTTGAACCTATAGGTCGTTTTCGAATTATATTCAAATTCCATGTATACCTTTTAAGGTTGTTCTTGACAAACTGAAAGCTTGTAGAAACAGATGGAAGAAATAGCTCATCACCAGGCTTCGGAAGAGAAAACATCCATAAATTTAAATACATTATGAAAGTGGTCTATCGGAGGCAAACTGTGCACCTAAAAGGTGCAAACTTGCAAACATGATGGAGTGGGGCGAGCGCTCAGCCGTGAAAGGTGTAGATTTGCTCGAATACCGCGGCAGAAATTGCTATGCACCTTTTCCCCCAAAGTTGCACCTTTTACGTCACCTTTATTTTTTAGTTTGTTACCCATCATCAGTACCTGAAGAAAGATTCCCATTATAGGATTCTCACACCTGAAAGAACGATGAACCAATTTGTTCACCGAGTATTTTTCTTGGGGTGGGGGGGGGGTTACACATCGTAGCAATAATAAAGTGATATTAGTTATGAAATTTAGAACTGGATAAGGCAAAGGAAAAACAATCGTGGCATCTGAATGTTATAGTCATCTATAGAATTCAATGGCACGTAAGTTTCAGACAGATTTTAAATGATGAAGACACGTTGTGGGGCATCGACTTTTAAGCACGCATGAATGTTTAACACGTATTTTGCTCATTACCCACCCCCTCTCCGAGTTTAGTATCTGGCAATACTGGGGTGATCCGACATTTGCTCCGGTAACAATATCTCAGAAGACAAAGAGTTATGGTAAGGGTTGCCATTGGGTTTCCAGATCAGAAAAGAGGGTTAGGGTTAGAGTTAGGGTTATTGGTTAGGTATGAGGACAGTTTTGGTGCATTAAATAATCGTCGGAGTAATTGTCGCCGGAGCAAATGTCGGACATTCAATACTGGACTGATTTCAAATCTGCTATATAGACGACTTGTCAGGTTCCTGTTCAGGACAAATTAATGATCGACGTACACGGGTCGTATAGTTTAAAGCGATAATCGCAGAAACCAACAAAGAACCCTGGAAATGTCACATTGGTGAACTAAAGCCTAGACTCGGAATGTTTTCCTGGCTTCCCTCCAACCGCCATCCCATCCTCCACCTCCCAGATTCAGACGTCTTTGTGTGTGGACCGGCACTGTCCCTTATAGGAGACGATTTGGTGTCACTCTAACACGCATTTTCCATAGACCCCACACGAGTTAACTCGGACTTAGTTTCCTACGAATTAACGCACAGTTACTAATTCGCCACAAATGTCAGATGGTGTCTCAAGTTCGGTCTGTCAATGATAAGATCAGATTTTAATTAAACATGGCGAATGTTTCGGTAATCTGAGTGAATGCTACAGAATATGTTTCTTTTTGTGTGTGGAATACGGTTCTTGCCAACAGCCTTGTAGGTGAATTATGTCTAACAATATATCACATCGATAAATACCAATGAAACACTATCTTACGTATATGAAATATTATGTTATACAAAACATTACAACGAAGCCATATAAAAGATGTATGGTTATGTTTTGTATTATATGTGTATCCTGGAAAAAAAAATAGTTAATATACATTAATCATGCAGTATTTTTGGCACGACTGGCCCGTTGTTAACATAAATTGGCGTATTCTTAGCCCAATAATTACACGATTAAGGGGCACAGCCAGTGCTCACTTTATAATTATCGACACATACAATTACACACTTAATCTATATGATATATTAACAACTTACTGAACTAGTGTCGAATAGACCATTTTCACAGATTTTATCGTTCTTGCTGTTGTTTTTTGCTGTGTCAGGTAAATGGGATTGCTACAATGTAGGTCCGACCAAGTCGTACCGCGGGAATGGCTCTATTGCCTGCATTCCAGATAACGGGCCTTGCTATTCGTGTATGAACTGGAGCGATGTACCCCCGGAGGTCTTCTATCTCAGACATGTACCCATGGATAATGGTAAGTCGCTTATCCATTTATTCACTCAGTGGCTTCGTCCAAGATGTACCAGCTGGTGTTTCATAAAGCTGTTCGTAAGTTACGAACAACTTTACGAACGACTGGCGATACTTTCTTGGGTGCTAACCAGGTCATGCATTTACATGTAGTACAAGAAGGTATCACCAGTCGTGCATAAAGTCGTCGTAACGTACGAACAGCTTTATGAAACACCCTCCAGAAGAAAGTGTTGACGATATTGATCTTTGACTGAAGAGTGTCACTGATTGACAGCGAGAGAATTCATAGCAACGACGTTAAAATGTACCAAACTACCCACTTTTTAATAAAATGTGCATGGTCATTATCCATGGCAGGTTATGGTGTTATAAAGGTAAGAACTTGGCGTGCGGCTGGCAGAAGGTCTTAGCAAATGCTCTAAGCAGAAGGGCACTAACACTAGATTGCTTCTAACTTAACAAATATTGGCTTATTTCACATGAAATCAAAGCATTGTGATCGTTTAGATCGTTCTATCAGTTTGATAGACGGAAATATGGAGTAAGCCAATGGTTTTTAAGTTAGAGGTAATTTACTGTTAACACCCTTTTGCTTAGAGCATTTGCTAACCACCTTCTGCCAGCGGCACGACGTACAGTGTGTGATATTTTCTTTTTAGGTCGGCCATTCGCCCCTTTAATCTTATTTAACTACAGAAATTAATATCCTTTGTTTATCTCAATATTGTAGTAGTGCTACATGACTTGTACAAAATACGTCTTGAGGTCAACTGCTTTATTCTGGGGGCTCCATGCCCACAGCCAAAATTCCACCAAGAATCTAATTTACATAAACTATATTTGCATATATTCAAATTAAAAAGAATAACCAATCGAAATAAAAGGAATGGAAGAGGCCACCTAAAATGTAGGAGATAAACCAATAGAAAGCAAGAAGGATGAGGATGGGAAAATAACTGGGGTTGATTGCATAACAATGGATGCTGAACAAAAGAGTCAGCATAGGAAAGGAATTTGAACAAGGAAGGAATACAGATGATCATGAGAGAAATAGGATAGAGGTCAATAGAGAATAACATAAAGAGCTAAACAAAATTAAACTGACCTACACATTAAACCACAACTGAACAGAATTCAAATAGAAAGAAGCCTAACTATCACTGAACTGCCTTACCTGCTTACAGTATTATGGTGCCAGTATACACTCTTCCCGTATGATAGAATACGTTGTTAAAATACATGACTTGTATACAATGATCGAATAAACTATATAAATGGATAATGAAATAACCTTTGTTATGATCCTAATCCTCCTTATAAGCAGCGATCCGATTGGATTTATATCATCAAAATTTAAATACTCTGATGTACAGTAAAATGACAATTACAAGTCATGATAACAAACCCTGTACGTTGTCATGGCGAGTTTAAAAATTCATCATAACTGTGTGAACTGTACAGCTTATTTGATGTTGTAATTAAATTTAAATTACTGACATGATTGTTTTTTTTTTTACATGGTATTTTAAGTGCCGATACCCTGAACACTGGACGAAAATTTGCCAATTTAATATCAACAAGGCTCGTTGATATCCAGTTGACAAATTTGTATCCATCGTTCTGTTATAATGGAATTTCTTGTGAAAAATTTCCAACACTAAAGGTAAATTACATGATCCTGATGATTGGGGTAGTCTCTTGGGGTAAAACTATTCTAAAATCAAGTTATCTATGCAAGGATTATACTGTGAAAACACACACTGTATCACAAGGTACCATAAATAAAGTGTGAAGTTACATAAGTATTTGCATTTTCCCAGTTATAATATGTATTGGATACCGAGTTGACGTGAAATTAGATAATATAATATGTGCTCCTTAGATGAAATGAATGACATTTAAGTGGCACTCAAGGCGCCTTCAGTGATCAAAATATCTTTGTTCCCGGACGTCCATTATTTCGTTAACTTTTAGCCTCCACATCATTTAGCAAACAAAGTAATGTAAATGCAGTTTGACGCATCGGGTCTGTTAGTCGTTGGTTTAGGTTCGCAGTATAGGCATAATGGCTTGAATCAAAACAACGACATTCCTAAAATTCAATGCAACAGTTGCATGCAAAGTCGAAGGAATTCGTTAAATTAAATACTTGCTGTACTGCGGCACATAAATCAGCACCAGCACAATAGTGTTCAAAAGTAGAAAATGATTGTGAATGTTGCAAACAAGCCAAATGAATAGAGAATGATGAAACCAAAATCAATATTTCGTGTATTATGTTTATACGTCATAACTCATACTTGGAATAAAATATAAGGCGACCTTTGTCAAGTAAAGAGGGGTTCATAGAACTCACCGGCATCGTCAACTTATACTCCTTATCACTCTTTTATATAAAAAAATTACTCATATACATATCACTTTACAAGTGTAGAGTGAACATGCCAAGTTTAATATTTTGGATAAAAGTGTAATGTAAATATTTATGAAAATCAATTTCTTTCCTCAATCTTCGGAGGCATGTGGTGGACAATGCTAATGAAATGAAATACTTTTCATTTTTACTTTGGACTGTATATGTGTCATTTTCCATCAATTGCATATACGTTGACAACTAGTAAATTCATGAAGACTGCAAAGAGATTGTTATCTTTTAAAATCAACATTTGTCAGGAATAGGGCAAAAGGTTAACCAAGTAATATGTGTTTCTCTTATCAGCTTATGATTTAGTTTTTGTCCAAATCGTATAAAAAACTTTGCTTATTGCTCCCCCCGAAAAAATAAAGCCTGACTATTTTCCATTGTGATACACGAAAGTAATAACTATCTGTTGTAATCGAAATAATTATGTCATTTGACAAATATTACTAGATCACGATACTCCCTACGGCAAAATCTTTAAGAATGTGGTGTGTGTCTTTGTACCGCAAACAGTTTATCAGAATTTTACATGTCAACCTCGTTCTATGATTCCCCAGCATTTAGTGAAAGGTTCAAAGTCTTTCTTTACCGAGACAACGGACTGTATGCCCACGCAATTTAGCCATAAAATTCAACAATATACATTTTTTTTTACATCAACGAAATCCAGGATTATCAAATATCATAGAATGTTTCATTTCTATGTCGCTGCTGTCTTGTGCATATTACTACAATCCATAGTAGAAACTTAATTTGCGGTAAAGTACATAATACAGTTAATTCCTTTGTAGCGAAATGAGCGGTTTTCATAATCCTCCACAAAACCCCACCATATCTTTCACTCCTGTAAATATGAATAATTCACTTGAATTGTGAAGACACACACACACACACACACAAACCAAGAATAAAAGCACCAACTAAGTTTCGCTTTACTTTGTAGATATGTATGAAATTGAATTCTTCGTCTGTATAATATCTTTACTGTGATTTCCTTCGAGGACACAACAGATCCGCGGTTTCTCAGTATTTTTTCCTTATTTCCAAAGTCATTTAAGTCTGGGAAAAATATGATACCACAAAATTCATTTTCGTGTGTACACACTAAAAAAAATAAAGGTGCGCACAAAATGCAACTTTGCGGAAATAGGTGCAGAGCAATTTCTGCCGCGGTATTCTAGCAAATCTGCACCTTTCACGGCTTAGCGCTCGCCCCACTCCATTATATTTGCAAGTTTGCACCTTTTAGGTGCACATTTTGCCTCCAATGGACCACTTTCATAATGTATTCAAATTTATGGATGTTTTCTCTTCCGAAGCCTGGTGTGAGCTATTTCTTTCATCTGTTTCTATGAATACAATTTCAATACTGAAAATGCAACTTGCATACATTATACTATTTTCTATGTCGAACAAGCTCAGACAAGCTTTCAGGTTGTCAAAAACAACCTCTGTTTAAAAGGTATGCATGGAATTGTTACGAAAACGGCCTATATAGGTCCAAAGTTTGCACCTTAAAAGGATGAAAATAATGCACCTTCGGCTTCAACACTATATAATTATGTGAAAATACTCACCTTCACGTCAGCGTGTTGGCCAAGTGGGTAGAGCGTCCGCCTCACGTGCGGAAGGTCGCAGGTTCGAATCCCGGCAGGGTCATAATATATGTATGAGCTTTTAAATATTTGTCAATGATTGTCAATGATAATAAATTGCATTATAATGTAAATAATATAAATAGCACTCGAATGAACGTAAATTGTCGTTCACAAACACACAAAAACAGTTTGAAAGAAGAATACTTTTTAAAAAAAATCTATGGTGCAATCCTGCACCTTTCAGGTGCAAATTTGCACCTTTCAGAAAGGTGAAAGTTGCATCTTTAAAGGTGCTCCCAGTGTGCCATTGGTCTGCACCTTTAAAGGTGCAAAGTTGAACCTAGTTTTCTTAGTGTGTAATGTGCCGAGTACATTGATCTCCGATTACAGCCGATGTTCCCCAGAGAATCGCACGACCAAAATCAAGTGGTGAATGTATGTGTAAGATGCAGTACCAAGAAAATCCTGCGCAAACTGCAAAAGAGAAACAAAATAATTTGTAATAATAATAATAATAATAATAATAATAATAATAATAATAATAATAATAATAATAATAATGATAATAATATAATAATGAAACATTTTTGTAAAGTGCATAACACATACACAGTAAAAACGCCTTTTAAAATATTTCAAACAACTGTATTCCGTTGTTTAAGCCTGTCACTCTGACAACATTGTTTAAATGTTTTAAACAACCAGATATCTCTGTATATAATCTATATATCTCTTTATCATTATTACAGTGGAAAATTTGCACCTCGAGGAGAATTTCTGTCGTTTTATGACGCCAGATGATCCCACTCCACAGTGCGTTATCCAGAGACCGGAATATAACTCCACATATTTCATCAGTTGCAGTATTCCGCCATGCGACAGTAAGATGTTCAATTTTGCCATATACATTTTCATTCATAATGGTTATTTTCTGAGCGTTAAGTACCAGACTTGATTTGTTGGGGTAGATATATTTTTTTTTCTTATTTTGAATCATGCCAAATATCCCGAACTTTGGCTCAAAAGCTTTGATATGGTTGTTCCGTCCAATAACTTTTGTTTGTATATTGAAATGTGTATATGAAGAGTTTCATAGAAAAAGCCAATAAAGGCCAATTTTTCATTTTTCAGGTCTGATGGTGTACTCTTCCTCGAAATGATTATCGTCTTACACTTAGGTTCAACGTGACCTTCCATTTTTCAGCCCAAGCTTTCATATTCGATAGGTCGCTGTTGAGACTCTCTTTAATTGATTCCATGTCCATCTTTGCAGGAATACAATTTTTTTTATTTATTCCTTAATTCATGTCATTTACATTGCTCCTCCGACCAAAATTCACACAGTAAATCTGAACCGAAAATATTTTCCTCCTTCTTTTTATAATGCAATTGAGCAGAATTAAATTCATTGCTTCCGGGAACGTAGAGACACCTAAGTACAATCTTGGAACCAGACGGGATGATTTCAGGGAAGAGTTTGTTTTTATGTTTAGTTTGTTTATAGACTTACTGGTGGTAGTTTTACGTTTTGTATGTCGTATATCTGTTCCCCAGGACACGCGGGTTGTATGCTCGAGAACGGAACGGACTACCGTGACATGGCGATGTTCACCGAGTCTGGAGATCGATGTTTGTACTGGGATGACATGAATCAACAGCCGGTTAACCCTTCGACCTACCCGGCAGCAGGTAAGAGATACAGTGGTATCGTGCCTCAAGTGCGACCTCGCTTCGAGTCGCTACGTCTCGTCCTACCTCTTAATCTTCTGTGTGTGTTAACGATAGCAACCAAGGAATAAGTATCACAAGTCTGCATTTTCTGCGATAGTAAGGAGCGTTATATAATAGCATAAATATTTTTTTTTTATCAGATCGTGTATGATAAGGTTGTTTGTTTGTAGGATTTTCATATTAAGTGAGTTGCGTGTGGACAGATATTTCGTACCTCTTGTTTGATTCCACTAAAAGTAATACAAACGCTTTTATGCAGTTATCCCCATTGATCCAGGTAAAATGGACAATGATAATAATATACCATTTAGTGATACAGAATAATGTAATATAATCGAGGTAAGTTAAAATTAAACACGTAATGTTAAAATGCTCTTTAACTTTAATAAACACCAAAGTCACCCTAAGGGAACGGGTGAGGCGTAATGGCTTAGTGGATAAGAGCTTGGTTTCCCTAAGTTGAGATCCCAAGTTCAAGTCCACGCCATGACGGTTGTGTGATGTGTCCTTGAGTAACGCACTTTACCTCGTTCCTCTGCTAGGATGTAAAGTCGTATGTCCCATGTCGAGACAAAAAAAAACACTTCAGCAAAGTTAAAGAATCCCTTTATTTAAAACTTTGAAAAGGGTGAAAATGGTCCTTTCACCAAAATCAACGATGTCAGCCACTGACCTTTTTATACAACACGTATATACGTACCTTTTTTGGAGGACATGGTCAAATTTTGTGTGTCATGCTCTATTCAGCCTGAATCATGAGCTGTGTATGTAAAAAGTTAATGCATTTTTCAATTCAGAATATGCAATATAATGGGTCACTTCACAAAGTGTGGAGTTAACCACATAAACAAAAATGTAATATTGATACAAACACTCTAACATAGATACGGG
>JZLH01S0038848.1:2224-13025 GCA_001188425.1 Eucidaris tribuloides
AAAAAGGCCAAAAAACGGCCAAAAAAACGTTTGGCCGGCACTTTGAATTCTTTCCGGCCAAACGATCTAAAAAACGGCCAAATTCGGTGTTTTTGGCCGGAAAAAGGCCAAACTGGCAAGAGTAGTTGAAAACAACAGAACACTTCATTTTGGACATATCTGTTACGCAAATCCCCACTGCTGACAGAGTACTAACACAGAAATCTATATGTGGGACTATGTTAATTGTTGCCATACACACTGCAGCAATGGAGCCTACTCCGTCGGATACTCAAACTGCCAATTCCTCAACTTTTTATTGCATATGAAGTGAATTAGTCTCACATTATAATGCAAATGTAATTTACTCTCACCTGAAAACTAATGAAATGTGAAATTTTGATGAAAGATTTTCCATCATCAACCAGTACTGTGTATTCTCTTTAAGTGGAAAAAAAAATCACTCTCGCACCACTTTGGTCGAACAAAAGAGCATATAACAACACTGGATGATTTTAAAATAAAATTGCAATACTCCAAAATTTCCAATTTACAGTTGGGATACAATACTAGGAACTGGGAATGTAGTTTGGGTCAACTAATTTTCTCATGCACATACTGTACATCAAAGGATTAAATGACAAATGCTTGAATATCTCTCTCTCATCACACTGCCGCATGACCAAGATGAGCAAAATCGAACTTGAGCAGCCCCGTATCTTCTTTCACAGAAATACCGAATTACACACCTCCTTCCCACTCAATCTACTATTCCTTCTTCTTACGATGAACTCCCAACATCAGCAAATAAGGAAAAGAACATCCAGACTTTTTTTTTGAAGGAGCAGTCAATGTCGTTGTGCAGACTTTTCATTTTCCGATGTGCGATATTGGAGACACGGGGCCACGAAACGTGCTGCCAGACAGAATGGATAGCACGATAAGGCCTAGCCAATATTCTGGCTTCAATTACACCAATCTCCTTAAATGAATACTGAATGCTGAAGGTACAGCCAGCTAGAGTAGGAGACCTTGCAGTAATGCAGAACAGCTAGTGTTTAACTCATTTACAGCCGGAACTTGCATTGGGAGCTTTATGTTTTGCCTCCCACACGTAATGGCATGTACATGTACATGTGTATGGTACGAACATGGACCTATCATGAAGATGATGATGCTAATGATGTACGTGTAGATGTTGAGGAGGAGGAGGAGGATGATGATGATGATGGTGATGATGATGATGATGATAATAACGATAATAATGATGATAATAATAATAATGATGACAATAATGATAATGATAATAATGATAACAAGGAAATGAGGAGGAGGAGGAGAAGCAGGAGGAGGATGGTGATGATGATGATGATGATGATGATGATGATGTGGTGGTGATGATGATAATTATGAAAATGATGATGATAATAATAAGGAAAATGATGAGGAAGAGGAGGAGAAGCAGGAGGATGATGGTGATGATGATGATGATGATAATAATGGTGGTGGTGATGATGATAATTATGAAAATGATGATAATAATGATAAGGAAAATAATGAGGAGAAGCAGGAGGAGGATAGTGATGATATTGATGGTGATGATGATGACGATGAAAATAATGACAAGGACAATGACGAGGAGGAGAGAAGGATGGTGATAATGGTGATGGTGATGATTATGATGAGGATGCTGAAAATGATGATGAGGAGGAGGATGATTATGAGGAGGAGGAGGAGGAGGAGGAGGAGGAGGAGGATGAATGATATTGGTACTAGAAACCATGTTGGCTCAAGTTGACATCCTTTAAATTAGTAATGTTTCTAACTTCATCATTACCACTGAGATATTGTATGCACAATAAAATGAATGACTGAGTGATAAAACTTATATCATAAGTTAACACAAAACCAGAGTATGTATCTGTGAATGCACAAGTATGGATCAATAAAGAACAATACAGGTAACTCATGTGCATGTAGGAACGATGGCACATATCTCGTGTTGGATGCTACAAACCTTCAATGCCGAAGGTAACAATTTTATTCAGTGAGGACTGTCTGCTGGTAGTACCTGTGATCAATGCAAGCTGCAGCCCACTAGGCCACGAGATCGTTTGATCATAATTTCTGGCCATGAGAATTATTGATGCGATACGCTTTGGAGAAAGGTTACTTCCATACAGCCAGTCAAGACCTACTGTACAGTATTTAACATGAATTTTCTCGGTCTAGTGTACCATGCTGTACATTCAGGAAGGTGAAATATTTCATTTCTCCAGTCAATATGTCATCATCATCCATATCATCATCATCATCATCACCACCACACCACCATCACCACTATCACCAGCATCATCATCATCATCATCATCATCATCATCATCATCAATCGTCATCAATTATTATCATCATCACTTATATCATCATCAATCATCACCTTTAACATTATCATCACCACCACCACCATCATCACCATCATCACTATCATCATCAATCATCATCATCATCATCATCATCATCATCATCATCATCATCATCACTACTACATGTACAACCAGCATCATCATCCTCGTCACCATCTTTAACATTATCATTATCATCATCACCATCATCCAGGGTTGGCAATTTAAATCAGTGGTGATTTAAATCATGATTTAAAAAAAAAAATCAGTGATTTAAATCATGATTTAAAAAAAAAAATCAGAGATTTAAATCATGATTTAAAAAAAAAAATCAGTGATTTAAATCAAATATATCGATTTATTGATTTAAATCATGATTTAAATCGTGATTTATATCACCCCTTTCAAAAAAATCATAATTTTTCCAACCCTGCCATCATTATCATCACCACCCCCATCATTATTATCATCATCATTTTATGTATCACACACCTGATACATGTACAATCTCCTCCCACTTAAATGAAATCTAACTACAGATAATTAAATATCTGCTCCAGTTTCAACTCTAAATCTTCACTCTCCCGAGGCCAGTTGCCGATTTGGGTTTCAAAATAAATAGCGTGACTGTTATTTCAGCACAAAGTATCTGTGAATGAATTTAATAATACATTTGAAGAGGCAAAGAGTAATGCCAGGGCTGCTAACTGACAATTGCAGTTTGGATTGCAATATCTTACGGCTCTGAAAGTAATAACACCAAATCTGGTTGGAAAGCGAGATCTTCGATTCGCCATCCAGCTACTGCATTAACTGGAGTAATATTGTCTCCATGCAGTAGATCAATGTACTGAATGTATGCATGGGGCCCACTTCATGGTAATTTCACAACAGAGGAAATTTACATACACACTGTACATGTAGCTTGATCATTATTCATGTATCATTGATCACCCGAGTGATATTCCACAGTTCTTTCTACGTTTCTTTAACGACGTTGCACACAAACAAAACATTTCTATAATCTCCCTTCAGTAAAACAAAAATCAATGAAAAATGTGTATCTGTAACTGCGCACAAACTGAAATGCTGGTGTGTCTGATATAATTTACACAAGAAAAGATACAGTGCATAATATTCATACACTGTTGCATTTAACTATAGAAAACACTAATACAGTATTTTAAAGAGAATACACAGTACTGGTTGATTACTTGCAGAACAACAACATTTTAATATCAACTGCTTTCAAACCTGTGAACAGATAGTATTCTAAAAATGTCACTATAGTACAGGAGAGAGTACATGTAGTTGAAAACAACAGAACACTTCATTTTGGACATATCTGTTACGCAAATCCCCACTGCTGACAGAGTACTAACACAGAAATCTATATGTGGGACTATGTTAATTGTTGCCATACACACTGCAGCAACGGAGCCTACTCCGTCGGATACTCAAACTGCCAATTCCTCAACTTTTTATTGCATATGAAGTGAATTAGTCTCACATTATAATGCAAATGTAATTTACTCTCACTGGAAAATATGAAAGATTTTCCATCATCAACCAGTACTGTGTATTCTCTTTAAAACTCTAGACTCCCAGACCTGAGCAGCATCAAATGCATGCAATGGCGTTCTATACACACTGAACACGTTTAGCCCACATGCTGAAATTTTTATTTGTAGTACAGATTGGGTAACTAAAAGACCTTGAAGACAAAATAATTAACCCTCAGTATATTGTGAATTACAAATAACATACATAACAATAACATCAATAGATTTAGAGCAAAAAATTGTAATGAACTGACCTGCCTCTGGAATATTATATCCATTACCATGATTGCCCGCTAGTGTGATCTTGCTAGATGTACGTCTTTTGAAATGAATGAAATATCCTAGTATGCTCACTATATGTAACGTCCAGATTAACTTTGCTGACCACCTGACTACTATTGAAGGATGGTAAACATTAGTGTCTGGAAACACACAGAATTCTTCAAATGATATGGAGTCGTCCACTATGCCAAGGCAACACATGGGCTATCATGTGCTAAACATGGACCTACATGTACATGTACAGTACAGTGCTTGGTTCAAGAAATAACGTAATGTTACTTGTCTGGTATCAGAACAAACTGCTCTCTCCCACAACCTGTACTGTGATGGAGACCACTTTAGACTGAGTACAAAAAACTACAAACAATTCAATAATTGCACTGGTATCTTTGGTCACACACGCAGTTAGACTTGAATTGAAGAAACAAGAATGCTGGTATCTGAATGTCTACAACTACCCCCTCCCGACACACAATTTGATGGAAAATTTTCATCATCAGTAACAGGTGCAGCTTTGATTCTCATTCCATGACTCCTCGTCAAGTACTGCCAACCATTTGTTTGAACGTCTTTCCTCCAACCCTCAAATTTCATGTGCATACCCTGATATTGACGAATACCATCATGACCTCAAATTCGTTGGACCACTTTACGAGACAATTCGGAAGCATGGATCACTACTCAACGGCTATTCAAGCATAGCAATACACATGCATGTTCTTGAGGGTATCAAAAAATCTCAATAAAAAAAACATATACATGTACACATCAAGTAATACACACTGTTCAATCATCTCCTTATGTTGTCAATGGTGACATTACAGTAGTTATTCGGTACCAGAAAATTTGAGCATTTTCACAACATTTTTGCCCATCTGCTGTCCAAAAAATTTTGAAAATCAACACTCGTACATGGCAATTTTTTCTTGGGTTCTGCGTCCGGGGTGCCCCACTTACACAAACACATTTTCACCATAATGATCAACTCCATACACATACATGTACAGTAGACTGTATTTAAACATACCTTGCAAAATCTGGCCTCAGCTACTATCGTAGTACCCACTGGTCCCAATGTTATTTTCTGTTGTAGTAATTTAGCTCCGCCCATTTGCCCGCGCGTAATTAGCCCCTAATTCTTCGCCCAATCTAATTAATTCACCCTCGCACGCCGTCCGCGCGCCCCTGTGTTGGATATATAAACGAGTGTTAGCGTGGCCGCGGTCCCTTGTTGTTTGATTCCTGGCTGCCTGCACGCATGTTTTCTCCTGGACGCCGATCGTTGACGAATTCCGACGCCGTGTCCGCGGGGAAGATAGTTCGGGTTACGCTGGGTCCAGACTATAAGCGATACGATAATTTCCTGAGATGTACATGTCTGAGCTTCTCTACCTGTATTCGTGGCTGAGCTGAGTCTACGTACCTGGGAGCTGACACCGGTACCATTCGCCGGGCGCATCGTGGGCTTCTCGGAGGGAGGGACACGGAAGCTCACCGGCACTTTTTCACCGGATCCCGAGGTAGATTCACTCCTTTATTTAATTCCTCACCAATTTCCCCGCAATTTATTCATATTCCCCGCTCGTCACACTATAATTGGCGTAGTCGGCATTGCGTTTTTCGCAAGTAATCTGTGCGAGTGGACGTTGTCATTTTTGTAGTTCTCCGCGCGGTTAGTGTTAGCAAGTAGGCGTGACGCACATGTTCGCGCCATCTTGTTTACATAGGCGCCCGTGTTAGAGGATTTTTTGAAATTTCCAAACTTTCGTTTTTGATTCCTTAGGGCCTTTTTTCGTAACTGTAAGTTATATTTATTGTTGTAAAACAATATTTTAGGACTCGATACGTCTTTTTACAATTCTTTACCGGATTTTTTTCTGGTTTGAGCTTTTTATGGCGATTTATACTCGCCCATACCGAGTGTACTTTAATTAATTGTAGCATATTACGCCCCTTTTGCATCCCGTATTTTCGGGTTTTAGATAAATTGTCGACAATTTGCACGTCATTATTGACGTTTTGAGTGTTCGCTAAATTCCCCCGGGCACTTTGTAATTTAGTTTGTAGGTGTTGGTTCTTTACGGACCTTCACTATGGGTCTATTTTTAGATTCCTGTTGTAATTAGGGGATGTTTTTACTCTACTGCAATTCGCCGTAGATGGGGCTATTTTCAACTTTGTAGCCTGCATTTTTGGCTTAGTTGATGTTAACTGGGAGTGCACTGCCAGTCGTAGGATTCCTTGCTGGAATTTTCTCTTTTCCTACGGTGGTTTATCTTGCCTCACTTTTTTGGTGGGGGGTGGAGTGGATGTGGAAGGAGGTTCCCCTTTTTTTCAGATTTAGTGATCTATCTAAGGTAAGAGGAATTGCATAATAATCTAATTGTGATAAAAAAGAAAAAAAAGAAAAGTAGATTTGAAGTTGGGAATGCATGTAATGCATAGGTAATGTTAACAATGGTCTTGATAAGTGGCAGTGTACACTAGAAGTCTATGTGAATTTACCGTATTATAAGCCGTTAGGTTATTGTAATATTGGCCCCCCTACAGGCTACAGTGAAGGGTAATGTAGATTTCTAGTTAAGCGTAATTATAAGGTAGATACTCGGAGCTGCTACTGACGTTCCGACAGTAGATCTAGTTGTATTTTGTAAGGTACAAGTAATACATCACACAAGTTTGTTTCCGGATTGACTCTGGCTGTCCGGGTGCATGCCTTATTGTATAACTGTTAGATCTATATTTTATTCTGATTACAAACCTAAACCAGGTGTGAGCAATTTCATGAATTAGTCCCAGCCCTGGGAAACTGACCGATATTGAGTCCCAGTGAGGGTCATATTAATATTTTTCTAGGCGGTATCGTAGCCAGATTACGGCTTCCGATCACTTTTTATTATTCACTTGTTCAGTACATTTATATTTAACTTTTAATAGACTGAGCCAGTGTGGGCTCTACGTCATTGTTAGTAGAAAATTGTGACTGCACTGGGTCTGCTCCGACTAATTCGCGCATTAGTACATGTAGTACATTTATATTTAACTTTTAATAGACTGAGCCAGTTTGGGCTCTACGTCATTGTCATTCGCGCATGTGTTGATTCTGCTACCCCCTCACTTAATTCCCATTTTCCCTGCATTAGGCTCTTCATTTAATTCCAACAGCTAATCATTTTATTCGATTTCATTGTGCATCTATTGATGCAACATGGAGCACCGAGTGAACGTCAATGCTTGTAATGAGGCAGAATTAACTGAAATTTGTGGGCGCCCAACTGCGCGTAAAATAGTGGAATGGAGAAGGGAAAAGGGGGGCACCCTTGATCAGGAAACTTTTTTGAAATCCCCCGGCCTTAAAGACCCTGGGCAGTGGGTCCCTTACCTGATATTTGAGGAGGAAACAAGGGATGATGTGTCAACTGCAGCGGGGGGTGATATGTCAACCGGGATCCCTGTATACCAGCATGACGTGTTCCCCCCACCCCAAGACTCGAGACCACGGGGCATGACCTCTTCGGTAGAAGATGAAACCCGTTTCTCTTCCGGGTATTCCCATAGACCTCGCGGAGGCAGACGTACCCCCGGATCCCCTGAAACTCGGGATAATACTAAGTCGGGGCAATCCCCGTACTCGAGTAGTAGTAGTATGTCACGGGGGCCCCAAGATATTCACCGCCTCCCGAAAACTTTGGTGTACGATGGCAAGACCAGTTGGTATACATTCCATATTAAATTCCAGACGTTCGCTGCGAGCTCGGGTTGGACCGAGAAGCAAGAGGGGGACAACCTCCTCTGGTGCCTGCGTGGCGCAGTGGCGGATTTTTATACTGATCTTCGCCGTAGGGGCGTCAGTAATATGGAGGGTATATATTCGGCCTTGCAGAAACGTTTTGGGGGTCCTCGATTCCCCGAAGAGGCGCTGGCTGAATTCCGTGCCGCGCGGCAGCATACTGATGAAACAGTCATAGAATTCGCTGATCGGGTCCGTCATCTTGCCCTCCGAGTTTTTAGCGAAAGATTTCACGAGGAGGACTAGCAGACTTTGGTCTAGGAGACGCCAGTGCGCCGATCGCTACGGTGGGCCGATTGTCAGCAACGTCGCCTCGCCCGCGATACAGCGGAAGCTTACTTCGGGACGAGGCAGGGGTATGATGACATAGATGATGACGAGGCCAGAATTTATCAGGTTCGGCCCTACCACGCGCAGCGTCTCGCAGCCGTCCCACCCCTCCCGCAGTGAAGGAGGTCCAAAAGGAGGCAACAGGTCAGTCCGAGCCTGCAAAGCACGAAACTGAAGCGAATCTTGTCTGCCCTCGACACCCGGCTGACAGCACGGCTAGATGCTTCAGATTCTCGAATGGCAGCGCTAGATTCGCGGCTCGAAAGTTAAATGACAAGTTAATTTCAACTTTGACGCGAAATGCTAAAAGCTATAGAAGTCCCGGGCCGGTCCCTCCCCCCAGACCTGTTTCTCCTGCGGTCAGCATGGCCATTTCCAGCGAGAGTGTAAAACTAAAAAACCATCAGTGTCATTTGTAGGGAAGATGAGGAAAACTCGATGGAGCTGGGAGCGAGGCCGACCTCCAGATCCGAGAGAGGAGGCCGACTCCTAGTGAGGGAGCGTACTCAGAGCCTGCCTGAAGCTTCGGGGAGCCCGATTGCTCAACGTTATTTCGGCGGTCTGAGTTCTGCACAACGGTGAGTACTGTTCCCATTCCGGGGAGCCCGATTGGCTCTAACGTCGTTTCAGCTCGTCCCCCTATTACCCACCTCCGGTAAGTGATGCTGACCGCCTGATATTTCGCTGGTCCCCCTAATACCACTCGCGGTAAGTGATGTTTGACCTGCCTGATATTTCGGCTGGTCCCCATTACCATCCGGTGAGTAACGTGACGGCCGCCTGAGATTTCCATCACTAATCCAATAGATAGGTGTTTACCCACTGGGGTTCCAGATGTCCCCTGGCCCCGTCGGATCCGAGACTTTTTCGCGACTCCCACAGGTGAGAATGTTTGGGCCAGTGAGTGTTTGTTTATTGCTGACCTTTTTAAGGACTATGCCACAGACCTTGACGCAGTGGAGGAGGTTATTGTAAACAAGGTGAGTAGTAATCCTTATTTTTTGTCCCTATTTTTGTAGAGGACATTAAATTACGGGCGTTGTAGATTCAGCGCTCAAGTCACCATAGTTGATAAAATTCTCCCCCTCTAGGTCCGGCACCCCCATCCTTAAGAATGTCATTTTGCGAACTGTTGCCGTGGGCAAGAGATGCCGGCAATGAAAAGTTGTCCTGTATCCATGCAATTAGGTCAAACACTTTTTTAAGAAAATAGTGTATTGTGCTCCCTGGGCGACGATATGTTTGCTGGGTTTTGGATTTATGACCAAGTATGGAATTGACATCTCTATTTCCCAATCAAAGCTCATTGTGGGAGGGGGGAGGTCGCAATGCAGCAGCGGCAATGGACAAGATACTGCTTGCGTTCAACGAGTATGCGTCGCTAGCACGGCGGTGGTGCCCCCTCTAGCGTAAGCGGTACATTGCCAGGTAGTTGGGGATTTAGTCCCCCGAGGACAAAAAGAACTTGTTTTTTGTTCGTCCCCACGACACAGTTTCGCGATTTGGACTCCCCGAATCGTGTTTTGACGAGGGAAAGAATTTTTTTATTTATGTATTAATATCACTGATTCCATCATTCACGGCTACCGGAAGGACTGGTTAGGCACAGCTGAACAGGGCATTGAGCTGCTACCAACGATGCAAAATCACAGCGCCTGCAGATATATCGGATGCCCCAACTGCGCAAGTCACGGCTTCAGGAGGGTCCTGCCCTATCCCTAACAAGATTTACGGATCGGTCCAGAACTCTCCTGACGCGGAAGAAATTTACGCGATGGAGGTTTTACTGTACATTCAAGATGTTTTTGCAAAGGACGAATTCGACTGGTAGCATTGCACTGCTGTGACGCATAAATCGACACTGGAGAGGCGCGCCAAATTAAGCAAAAAATGCGTAGAACCCCATCAATTTTGCGGAGAAGAAAAGGGCATTTAGATAAAATGCTGAGGGCTGGGGTAATACAGCCGTCTGCCTCAGAGTGGGCCTCCCCCAGTCTCTTATTCGAAAAAGGGATGGCTCAGTTAGGTGGTGTTTAGACTATAGGAAACTCATACGTCACCAAAAGGATGTATATCCCTTACCGAATATCGAGGAGTGTCTGAACACATTGCTGGAAATGTTTGGTTTTTCAAAACTTGATGCAATTTCTGCCTACTGGCAGTAAAGGTGGAGGAAGCAGAATGTTAGTAAAAACTGCATTTATTACCAACATGGCCTGTTTGATTTGTTAGGATGCCATTCGGGCTCTGCAATGCCCCCAACATTTGCGAGGGCAATGAACCTAATTCTACAGGCCTTAATTGGGAGACCGCCTTATCTTTCCTTGATGATATTTTAATAATGGGAAGTCCTTTGGTGACACTTGAGTAACCTTAACAAAGTCCTTGAGCGGTTCAGCAATATCAGATGAAATTAAAACCGAAAAAGTGCATTCTTTCCAAAAAAGGGTGGAATT
>JZLH01S0038854.1:0-11708 GCA_001188425.1 Eucidaris tribuloides
TTTTCATCTTCATCCTCCTCATCGTCACCATCATTACCATCATATTATCATTGTCATCATTCATCGTCATTCTTCATTGTTATTCATCATCATCATCATCATCATCATCATCATCTACTTTAAAAGTAAAATCTAAAAAGATTTTTTTTAATTATGTTCACATGGAGAAAAAGCACCACTAAAGTTTTGTTTTTATAATATATGCTGAAATTGTATAAACTTATTCATATCAATCAAACTTCTTTTTAATAAATTTGTTTATACAAGTGCATACAAAGAAAAGAAAAGAAACTTGTCACATCATCTTCAATAATTGTCTTTATCACTGTTACGTTGTCTTAGAGAAAGAAGACGGCCCACGAACGACAGAAGGAGCAGTTCACTTCGGGGGAGTGGTCGACAGGCAAGAAGTGGGCTGATGACAAACCCCAGGAGGAGGTGGACCCCGAGGCTGTCACCCTGATCAACTCGGGGGCGTGTGGGGCGTTTGTACATGGGCTGGAGGATGAATACCTGGGTATGTAAGGTTTATTTGAATCTAGCTTAATTGTAAAAGGAATTAAATCCACTTCAGTAATTTTGGAGAAAAATGCATTTCTTTGCCCGAGTTTGTACACGGAAAAAGTAAAGTAAAACATGCAATATATCTTACTTGCTGGTGTAATTTGGCTTCAAATTTTATTGTGAAGTAAGAGAAATAGGTGGCACATGGACTGATGTTGATAACTCTTTTTTGGTAGAAAATGGATTCAGCACCTTATACAACTATGTTCACTTTTATAAAAGGGAACTGTACTGTATATGCTGTATATTTCACATATTTTCACAATTTCAGAGTTTAGTTTTAGCAATTTTATGGCGCTTTCATTCACTTTGTTAAGGTTTATCAGGAAGAGAATTTTTTTTTTGCGGAATTAGTTGCAAAATTTGTGAAAATAGCGCCATTACGAAATATTCAGCGTATACAGTATTTCACAACTTTTTTTTCAATCTCCTGTCCAATGAATAAGAAATGAAAATTTGTGTTATGGCCTTGTCATAGTACTAGCAGAGATATAATCACTGGAGCAATTGTCGTCGGAGCAAATGTCGGGTCACTGAACTTACAGCTTTCATAGTGTAAACTGTTCCCCAGCAACAGCTGTAGTGTAACTTTAAAGTAGATGGATACAGTTGATAAAATGTTATTTAAAGGGTTATCTGTAATGTAGAAAAAAACAAACGTAGAGAATGTCACAAGGAACAGGCAGAAAATGCAGCTTTGCACAACTCCCCATGTTTTGAAATAACTTTAATTGAAAGAAGTATGCATATGAAATTTATCTCATTTTATTAACAAATCAGTGACTCATGATGACAATCTTAGTGAATATGGTCTGGAGATTTTTTTTTCCCTTTCTTCTTTTCTTTAAAGGTAAATGACATGATTGGGGGTAGTCCTCAACTTGGGGTAAAACTATTCAAGGATCAAAGTTAACATGCAAGATTCGTATCTGTGAAAATTTGCTAGTAAAAAAGTTGACTCATTTGAATAACTTTCATCATTATCAACTTTGTGAAGACAAATCTATTGTTGTAGCTTTATGTGGATTATATTTCTCTTGCGGCCTCGAAGAATTAAACTGCGTTATGTTTTATGCTTGATTCCTTCCTTAATAAACCAATTTTCAAGACAAAATCCTTCAAGCCTAAGATCCACTCCAGACTGCGTGTACTCTTTGGTATGTCTTTCAACCCAGTTTGGTTCTAAAGGCATTTTTTATTTTCTCCCATCATTACACTAGCTTTAAATGAAACCATGGCTGTTAGCTAAATACTGAAGTATGCCAATCTTACACAGGGCCAGTTATAAAAATTAAATGCATTTATTAAGAAACAGTAAAAAAGTAGGATTTGGATCATAAGAACACAAAATTGAATTTAGAAAAAGACAAATGCACAACATTAAATGGAAAAAAAATAATTTGATAAAAGACCCCCCAAAAAATAAATAAATAAATTAATTTTGAAATGCGAAACTAAATTTTTGATTCAAGAAAAATGGAATTTTCAATTTATAACATGGAAATCTCAGGTCTAAAGATTTTTTTGCTAGCATTTCTGTTTCATTTCCCTCATCTCCTCATTTTTTTAAAAATAAATACTAAAAGAAGTTCGAACAGCTGCCATTGATTCCCTCTGTTGATGTGCCAACACAGTCCTCACTCTTTGCCATACCATATCGTGGACTTCCTGTGCGACAGGTTCAACCGACGAGATCGAAGTAATACGCTCTACGCCATCCACAGTCTGCCGCAAAATCAATCAGCATATCAGCCTCCGAGAAGACCAGCTTGAAATCATTGCTGAATTGTAACTAGGTAAGTATTTATTAACATAAACTACAGTTTTTTTCGATTAAAAATCTTATTAGTTTTTAAATATATTACAGTTTTAATCAAAACAATTAATCATTTAATTTTATACTTTAACCGCTATTTTAACTGCGGCTATTTCAGACAGTTTACGGGGGGGGGGGGGGGGGGGGGGGTCACATCTTGACCCCCTCCCCCCCTTCAGATCTCCGGCCGCAGATCGTCGTGATTGCCCTTGACAAAATTTGCATGCGCAAGGCCGGATAGTAAACTACACTGATTGTATACGTTAAATTTTCAAAAAAAAATATTTTTTCTATTTTTTAAGTAATTAATTATGCAAATAAGTGCATGAAATTATGTTTTTGCCTATAACTCACTTACAATTGCTAGTAGAATACTAATTTTTGGTGAAAATATTCATTCTGACATTTCTCACAATTACCTATAAAAAAATTTGCCGAATTGGAATTAATTTCTTATGTATTCTATTGTTTTATGAATTTCTTATGTATTTATCTGTTTTTTGGACCTTTTGTTTTTTATTGTTTTTTCGATGAAATTTATTGGGGACACTTTTGCAATCATAAACAGCATAAACTTAATTCATTTGAACCAGTAAAAGCAAAAAGTAACCATACATTTATGATTTGTGGCTGAAAACACAATTTCCATTGATTTTGTACACGAAATCACGTTTTTGAGCAATTTTTGGGTTGACATGCATGTATAAAAAGTCGCACAGCGTCGTAACAGTACGTCCAATTTTCGCGAAAATGGTCTCAAAAGATGCGCAAGACTTGAAATTAAAAAGTCAGCAAGCGACGCGATCAAAAAATTTTGCGCGGCGGCATGGTCGCGAAATTCGTCGGGGGGGGGGTCAAATTGACCCCCCCCAGTTGATATAGGGTTAACGTTAACTGATTTTAGTGAGAGGACAAATTTGACAAATAGCATGGACAATTATAAGAGTTGAGACAAGTTTTCTGAATACTTTTTAATGTATTGAATGAAAATGTTTAATTTATTTGAATGTTTGAAGTAAAAGTATGGTGGTGGTGGTAGTAGCAGGAGTAGTAGTAGTAGTTGTAGAAGTAGAAGCAGTGGTAGTAGTAGTAGTAGTAGTAGTGGTAGTAGTAGTAGTTGTAGTAGTAGTAGTAGTAGTAGTAGTAGTAGTAGTAGTAGTAGTAGTAGAACTTAGTAGTAGCAGAAGTAGTGGTAGCAGTAGTAGTAGTAGTAGTAGTAGTGGAAGTAGTAGTAGTAGTAGTAGTAGTAGTAGAGTTGTAGTAGTTCTTCGCCGTCGTTGTTGTCCCCGCTGGTTATGGTGAGTGATGGTGGTGGTAGTGGTGATGGTTGTTGTTGTTATATTATTAGTAAGTATTAGTACTGTAAGTAATAGTAGTAGCAGTGGAAGTTAGTGGTTGTGGTGGTGGTGATGGTAATGATGATAATGTTCAGCCAGTAATGTGTATACCCTTATCTTAGTAATCTATTACTCTGTATTCACTGTGTATTTTCATCTTCATATGATATAATGTGTCTGCTTCCAATGTTTACGTTCCGTGCTGCTCAGGATTCTTCCAAGGAGATCCGCGAGGCCCTTCACGAACTCTTGGCGTCCATCAGTATGGTGACCAAGGCTTGTCTCAACAAGGCCATGACATTCCTCATCCGGAATCTCAACAAGTATCCCCACGACAGGCTGTCAATTTGGAAGTAAGATCCCTGACTAAATAGTGTGAAATGTACAGTGTGTCTAAAAAAAATGTGCAAGTCAAAAGTGCCCTCTTTGGCAATTAGAAAGTATTGTAATGACTGAGGCTTGCATCAACCTGAAGGGCTTAGTCTGAGCTTTCAAATGCCATTTGTTTTGTTCAGTTTGCTTATTTGGATCCTGAGATATGTTTAGTAAATTATGAAATGTGACCTGTCACCACAAAACGCACCATAAGTCAGAAAAATAAAAAATTGTGTTTTTTACATAGTCTTAAAGTAAAGACTCTAAGCTTAAAAATGAGGTATAATTTGTTTAGGATGGACAAAACAAACCCATTTAAAACCCCGCTCTCAAGTTTGAACTATCACCAAAGCCATTATCATGAAAGCAGAGAAAAACGGCTACAAAGATAGTGATGATCATTTTATGCGAAATGGAAGGCCTTTGACAACCGTTCCGTAGAAAGCTCGGTAAAACTAGTCACTTTTCAAAAGACAACTGTGGGTTGGACAATCCTTTTTGGTTCTTACTGTCAACATCATTAAATAGTTCATAAAAGTAGCTTCGTGGAGATACCGAAATTATTACAGAGGGACTTGAAGATGTTGGATAACAAGCAACTATATTAAGGGTTACATCATGGTTAATCTTGCAGTGTGAAGACAAACAAATTTTCACACTCGCAAAAGAATATGGTCGAAGTTCAATTCAAGAAAAGTCATACTTCTGAATTACTTCTGGTCCTCAAATGTGGACAGATAAATGATGAATGTATGTACTTTTAGAAAATATCAGAATCCCAGAATCAACTTTTGCAACCCAACTCGACTATTTACCGCATTTACATGAAAACTTCAATTGCGACTTATTGATCAATTTGTGATGACAGGTCACAAATGGTAAAATCACATTGTACCACTTGTACATGGGAAGAGGGCCTGATTGTATCATTGATTGTAGTAAAAGTGGCACAATTGTGATTTGACCCTGCCATTGTTAACTAGATATATCTTGAAATTAAAACAAGCAAATATAACAGAACAAACACCATTTGAAAGCTAAGACTGTGCCCTTGATGTTGATGTACGCATCATGTCAGAACAATATTTTCTAATTGCCAAACAGGGTACTTTTTACTTGCACAACTTGTTTGTGACATGCTTTATATTTAAAAAATAACATTGGCTCATTGAGTAATTGCAAGACAGCAGAATTAAAAAAAAAAACTTTCTGTACAACCATCTGTTAAAGGGAAATGGCAAAAATTGAAAGTAGTCCTGAATTTAGAGTGCAATGCTTCCAGAATCAATTATAAGTTTCTGCTGTGAAAATTTTGTATTCATACATTTTCTCTTTTTGTACAATCATTATCAGAAAATGCTGCTGCGGTAAAATCTGTTGCATAGTTTTGTATGGGTTAAATTTCTATGAGGGCCAGAGATTAATTTAATACTGGTAAAGAAGGGCCTGTTACTCCTCAAGTAAACAAATCTAGACAAATCTTTCAAGCATCAATATACATTCTAACCAGTGTATATATCGGTATATATTTTATCTCATTTGGTTCTTGATGCATTTTCTACTTCCAATCATGTCACTACCCTTTAAGCTGTGGAACATTTGTGACAGAGCCACATTCAATACTTTAAAGATTGGGTTATTGATTTGCACGTCAAAAAACATCTATATGAATCAAATCAGCTGAAATCATATCCAATGTGAAGATTAATGTAAATAAACACTTCTCATAGAGACTTGGGGTAAAATATTGAGTTTTGGTTAAAATCTGGACGTTTACTTCATCCTTTTTCCATTTGCTCAGGAGCAAATTTAAAAAATCCGCAGCGTCAAATGTGCACGTGCCGTTCCAAAATGGTCCGATCAGCCGTTAGCCAACGGTCCGCGCAGGGATACCATTGCCAATCAGGCGCTCGCTCGTCTTGCTACGGTGCCAGTAACCGTGATTCGATTTTGAGCAAAATTGAAACTCACAAAAGAACAACATTCTGTAACATGTCGTTATTAGTTTTTTCTCATAAAAAACAAATTCATGACGTATGGATCTCAGACTTTCAACACACCGTTTGTAAGTACTAACTACGTTTGTATGATAATGAAGGAAGTAATGGACTTGCAAATCAATAACCCAATCTTTAAACAGCCATTTCTTTTAACACATGCATGTACTTGTTGGGAAAAGTGTTGCGTAAAAAAGTTGTATCCAAAAGTGTCTCTTTATTCACATAATTGTGTACACTGAATATTTCACAGTGGTTTTAGTTTTGTGCAAATTTCACAACTGGAAAGCATGAAATTTTTAGCTCATCTGGCCCGAATGGCAGATGAGCTTTCCTTCGGTGGGCATCCGGCGTCTGTCCACAATTTCAAAATGCTTCTTTTCTTTGTCATTCCTTGTCCGATTTCAATCCATTTGCTTTATATGATGGCACTAGGTGGGGCATTCAAAACTTCTACGGGCAATTCCAGCGTTACGGACATTACATTTCAGAGAATTTTTGCAACTTCAAAAGGTCATTAGGATAACACAACATTTTATTATGAACTCATAAAATGGAATCACACACATATGGTCCTAAATTATATACAGTGAAAGTTTCCATCCATTTCATCACTTCGTGTGTATTACTGGACAAAATGTGTGCCGTTACGGACATTACATTTTTGGAGAAACACAGCTTTTTGTATGCCTGTATGTTCATTGAAAAAGTCTGTGAGTTTAAGGACACAGTTAAACCAATTTACCAATAAATTGAAAGTAAGGAAGTGTTAAATAAGAATAAAGTTAAATTAGTGAAACAGATGAATCATGTTCCTCTACAGCCATAATTGTGGCGTTACGGACTATTACATTTTGAGCGTTACGGACATTACAGATTTGTCCACTTTCATAAAGTGGTAGGGGTCACATGATTGTATTAATATTTTAGGTCTTTTCAGTTTGATAGTACTCCATAGACATTTAAAAATGTTGCCATAGCACTTTCACGATATCTTTTATTTTTGAAGTTGCCAATTGAGGAGTATTTGGGGTATACCCCCATACTTTATTAGTTTGTTGACTTTTTTTCATAGTAGAATCTAAAAGGCTAAATTTATGTCTGCAATGGATCGGTGATTCTGTAAATAACATGTAAATCAGCCTTTTGACTTTTGTAATTGATGATCAAATGCGTAATCATAAAAAATTTCATTACAGAGCGTTACGACATTAACACTTTTCATTCATATCAGCTAGGACTTCCACACCATGACTGAGCATAACCATATCTAATAAGCTGCTTTTTTCTAATTAAAACAAATGCATTAATAGTTCAACAAAAGTTCAATATGTCTTTTTACAAAATAAAGGATGTGCTTTTCTGTGTTTCAGACGTAACTACATTTATGACAAGTGTCAGAAAGTCTGTTTAGAGAATATTATCATATTCTGCTTCCATATCAGCTTGGAAACAGAAGTGTTCCTGTTGTCCATTGTGGGAGAGGGTAGCAAATAACTCTTCCTTTTCTTTGCTGTGCTGTGTACACAAAGAATTCATGGATCCTGGTCTTTTCAGAAATTTCATACCGCATCCATCAGAATGGATCCTTCTTGATCAACAAAGTACTTGGCAGATTGTTTGTCTTAACCTAAAAAGGCTGGGGGCGGAATCCGCCCCCCCCCCCCAGACGTTTCGCGCAAAAGTCTGGCGACGCGCGAACAAGTGGCCACGGCGTTTCATGACTTTATTCTCTCGAATGTTCCGCATCTTTTGAACCAAATTTGCGACGTCCGGGAGTACGTGGTTCCCAAGTTACGTAACATTTTGTACTTGCCATGTCACCCCGAAAATCGCTCAAAACTGATTTTGTGTACAATTCCAATACAAATTGTGTCTTTCACCAAAATTCATAAAATGTATGATTATTTACTTTTATTGTTGAAATTGATTAATTTTGTGTTGTTTATGACCGCAAAAGTGTCCCCGACAATTTCATCAAAAAACAATAGAAAAAAAGGTTGAAAAAACAAGCGAAATACATAAGAAATTTGAAAAACAATAAAATACATAGGAAATCAATTTTTTGATTCAATTTTTTCAAGTACACTTGTTAAGAATGCTAAAAAGAGTGTCCAGACACAAATTAGCAGTGTTGGAGCTTTAATTAATGATTACAGCTTAATTATGATTTTACGCCATAAATTAGGCATAATTAATTGATATGAAATTATTCCTGGTAATTAACCATACAGTCTTGTAGATTACGTGATGGGTAACGTTGCGTGCCGATTTTCGGGCGCGATCGCGCGATCGACGGCCGAGATCTCAGGGGGGGGCGGAATCCGCCCCCCCCCCCCCCCCCGATATAGATAGCCAAAAAAGCCCAGCCTGATTAGGGTTAAATCTCTATATGAAAAAGACCCCATGGAAGCTATAAGCAGGAGTTGTTGTTCTCTTCCTCATCCTCCTGTTATTCTCCAGCATCACACTGAAACGAGTACACTTCGTCCAGGCTTAAAGCAGTTGCAGTGTTTGCAGCCATGCAATCGATCAGGGAGGGCATGCATGGAGTATACAAGTACAGACAAGGTTTGTAGAGGATTAGTCAAATCCAAAGTGAAATAGTGCGTTGTTGCTGAAGTAATGTGCTACATTAATGTTAATAATAAGGTCCAAGGTATCCACTGTAGAAGATATCAACATTACAGTGTTGAATCCAAAGTATTTGGACTGTAATCATGCAGCTACACTTGTGATACAAAATTGATATGTCCGTAACGCGTTGGTTGTGTAATGTCCGTAACGCTTTTTGGGGGCATGACAATGCAAATTCTTGAAAAAAAATCTGGATTATGTTGTGTTAATATCACATTTTAGCTTGCATTTTGAATTTAGAACAAAATTGACCAAAACAATGTGTAACTGTAAGAACTTTTATATCGAAAACGTTAGCGGACATTACACTTACAGCGAGAGGGAAATCAGACAATTGAAATAGCCATTTTTCAGAAAAGATTTTTCTCTTCGGTATCCAGCGGGATGATGTTAAACATGAGTCCTCAGCTTTATTCGGCATAGAAATAATTTCATGAAAGTCATCTTATAGTGACAATTTTTCACATTACAAGAAATAACCTAGCAAACACACCTGAATTTTTCTCATGTCTTTACATAATCACTTTATTTCAATAGCTCAAAAAATATCTTTCCGACTTGAAGCCGCATTTTTTCATAGGTCATGTTGATGTGACCCTTGCTGAATACTCCCAGGGTAAAACAAAGTTGTTCCTTGATTTTCAATTTTCCACCCTTGGTTATCATATCGGGAATTTGCCCCTACACAGAATTTTGAAACTCATTAAATATACTAATTTATGCACATATTTCAAAAATCACCCCCCAAAAAAATGCTTCTTCTCCTTCATTTGTTGACCGATTTTGATTTTTTTTTTTACTGGTAGAGCGACATGAGGTACACCTAACTTCTACACACAATTTTGAAATTTTGTGTTAATTATTTATGCTAATTTATGCAAAATTTATTTGAAATCACAAAAATTAAAAAATTGTGTTAATTTTTTTGTTCGATGCCAGATGAGCACCACACCATTATTGTGCTAGTTTAAAGATATCCATCTAAACAAAAGAGAATGATACAGAATGAAAAGTTAATCCAAGCATTCACAAATCATCAGAACTAACATGATACATTCTAAAATTGTGACATATCTGTAAACACCAGTGTTGTGCCAAAGCCACAAGATCTTTGGCCGCCGAAAAACATGACCTTCCCATATGGTTTGTACAGGGCCTCAGATTGAGGCCATGGCCAAGGACTCCAAAACTTGGTCCTGGGGCCAGCCTCAGCACTACACTTGTAAACATGCACATGTTTCTATGTTTTCTTCATAGTTGCTTGAGAAACCTAGGAAAGGCACATCCAGACCTCACCTTAGCTCTGGTCCCTGAACTGCTGGGGACCCATCCATACTTTGACACCCCGGAACCAGATATGGATGATCCTGCATGTATCCTTTTTACTGTTCTTTTCTCTTATGTACCTATGATTGCAATACCATCAAGATTTGTCGGAGTGATAGTTACATGTAATGATGTAAGGATAGTGTTGGTGTTAAGGTTAATATTGATATTGATGAAATTATGTGTACCAGTGGTGACATAGTGAAAATGACAGTTACGGTAGCAAGTGATGTTAATGGTGAGAAAGAGAAAATTGTTAAGGAAATGGCATTGCTACTGGTAGTGGTAGTCTTTGAGGTACAAATGTTGGTGGTGGTTGTAGTGATATTGGTAATATTGATGGTAGTGATGATGGTGGTTGTGATGTTAATGGTGGTGGTGATGATGATGGTGATGGTGGTGATAGTGCTAGTGATGTTGGTGAAGGTGGTGATCTTGATGGTGATGGTGATGTTGATGATGGTGGTGGTGGTGGTGGTGATGATGATGATGATGATGGTGATAGTGATGATGATGGTGGTGATGGTAGTGGTGATGGTGGTTGTGATGGTGATAGTAATGACGATAGTGATAGTGATGATGGTGGTGATGATGATGGTGGTGATGGTAGTGGTGATGGTGGTGATGATGATGGTGGTGATGATAGTGGTAATGTTGATGGTGATGGTGATAATGTGATGATGGTGATGATGGTGGTGATGGTGATGGTGGTGATGGTGATGATAATGATGGTGATGATGGTAGTGATGGTGATGGTGGTGATAGTGCTAGTGATGGTGGTGTAGGTGGTGATGATGATGGTGATAGTGATGGTGATGGTTGTGATGGTGATGGTGATGGTGGTGGTGGTGGTGGTGGTGGTGATGATGATGATGGTGATAATGATGATTAACGGTGGTGATGGTAGTGGTGATGGTGTTTGTGATGGTGATAGTAATGACGATAGTGATAGTGATGATGGTGGTGATGATAGTGGTAATGGTGATGGTGATAATTGTAGTGATGGTGATGGTGATGATAATGGTGATGATGGTGATGATATTGATAGTGGAGATGGTGGTTGTAATAGTGATGGTGATGATGATGGTGATGGTGGTTTTGATGGTGGTGATCTTGGTGGTGAAGATGGAGTTGGTGATAATAATATTGGTGAAATGTGTTATTATAATAGCAGTGTAATGATTGTAATTATTATGAATTTAATTACTCTGTTCAGAGGACACTATGGATTTGGCCTCGTCTCGCCGCGTCCGCCGCCGCCGCCGCAGAGATTTCCTTGTGAGCGCTCTACCAGCTGCATTTCTTCTCCGATCATCTTCAAATTTGGTATGAAGGTGTATTATGGTAAAGCAAAGACGCCTATTGTTTTGGTGGTGGCGCCCTCGTTTGGTCCATCTTTGTACACAAAAAGGTACATTTTTCAGGGTCTGCTTGTGTGCCTGATACTGGCCGCATTTCTTGACGGATTTTTTTCAAATTTGGTGTGTAAGTGTATCATAGTCAACTCTAGACACCTGTAACTTTTGGTGATGCTGCCCCCAATGTTCCGCCTTTTACAGGGTCAAAGGTCAACCTGATAGATCTAAATTTGCAAAAATGCTTATTTTTCAATTACTTTGTTGTTACCCAAAGGATTTTATTCAAACTTGCTGTATA
>JZLH01S0038854.1:11733-21885 GCA_001188425.1 Eucidaris tribuloides
ATGAAGTTGACAAGTCTCATGATAATGTTGACAGTAACAAGTTGACAATGATGGTACTAAAGATGATGATGTTACAAATATGATGGTAATTGTGATGACAGTAGTCCTGATGATTGCTAATGGCAAAGATGAGGGTGATCATATTGTTCAAAAAGTTGATGATAGTGGAAAATGATGATAATTATTGTGATGATCTCGCTGCTGATATTATGAAGTGTGATGAAAGTTTTACAAATAACTATTATGATAGTAGAAACAATGGGGAGTTTGATGATGATGATCTGATGATGTTGATAATTGCCTTGACATTTAACTATTTACCCAGACATTGCGGTGATGATCATGATACTGAATTCTGCTGCAGACTCACCAACAATGATGGCGCTATTTCCCGAGTACACTTTCAGACATTACTCATACCTGAGGGACAGCTTACCGCATCTGGTTCCCGAAATTGAGGTATTCATTCTACGAGCAAGCAAATTGTGTTTATTCTAATGCTAGACGAGTAGAATTTTTTTTGTAATCTTTCCTATTGCAGTATCTACAATGAATGGGTACAAGTATTACAAATCCTTTTGTCACTTTGTCCTTTGTTATTTATATATGTTAGTTATATTTTTGTGTCTGTATATGCACAACTGAATGATATTTAACCCAAGTAATTTTACGTTGTATTTTGGATTTGCACACTTTTAGAAGATGTTGCTAATGAAACAAGATCAGTTTTAATTTGTACATTGATGAAGATTCATTGATAGATTTGTGATCTGTAGGCAACTTGCAAAATTCATGAGATGACAGCTGATACGGTAATGCATTTGATATGATGCCTTCCATGTGTCTGTGTCTCTGTTTTGTTTATTTTTTAAACTTATGGAGCAGAGTCTTTCCTCATCTGGCCAAGGAGGCCTATCCCGTAGGGAAGGTAGGAACAAGGAAGAATTGAGCAATCCTGAGGACTTCTTACAGCTAACCTTACAGAAGGTGCAAGGCCTGGATGGAATGTCAAATTCAGCTGCTATCAATGTCATGCAACTCACTATCAGGTAAATACCACACATATTTTGAATTCTGTGCATACCATATACTGACTCTACATGGACTTGAGTTATAGCTCGGTTTTAAGAGCAGTAATACTAGTAATATCAAGAGACTTTCACCTATACATTAATACAGATTAATACAAAACTACAATGCAGAGAAAAACGGAATTTTACATTTGTAAAACAGATAACTTTGGTCTTTATACTTGTGATATAATCATGTAGGTTTATTGATGAATGATTTCTTCCATTTGTCTTGTTTCACAGAGATCTACGGCGCATCAGTGAACTCAAACCCAAACTGGCTGCTTCAGCTGAATTCCATGCCATGTACATTGAATGCCAACTCATACTAGCTAAGGTATTTTTTAACGATATGCAAATTTAATTGAGATTGTCCACAGTAAATGATTTATTTGTTATTAGTGTTTGTGTTAATGTTGTCTTGGAATATTGATATATAATTATATAAATTTCATTTACTTTGTTTATAGTTTGTATTCCATGTATTGATTGTTTTATGTTGTGTGCTTAATTTATTCACATCTATTCAGTTTTATTCCAGAGCACCTAAACTTGAGATATAATCATTCATGTTGTATAAAGATATTTCTAGTTGTATTGTTTATTTCATGTTATAACATGCTAAATATTTGAAGTGTGTTTATATTGTACATAGGTGAACAAAGGCTCCACATCTCACTAACAGAACTTGCTATTTCCATAGAGTTCTTTTACCAAACTAATGTAAAAAAAACTCAGCTCTGTTATATGTATTTTATCTTGTTTGTTTTTTGGTAATAAACTCATTCATTCATTCATTCAGATGGGTATTGCGGCAGTTGTATGTGCAATGTTCATGGCAGTGCGATGGCGTGTGGTATGCAGCAGGATATATTTAAAGATTTAGATTGTGAAAAAACTACACATAATGAAACAAGCTAAATACATGATATTAAAGTGCAAGTATAGGGCCTACATGCCTTTCCAAAAGTGTTTAATTTGTTGCACAAGTGTTATAATTTCATCGGGTTTTACTGCGGTTTTGATGATCCTCGACGAAGGGATGTGATGTCATGCTGGTGTTAACACTAGTGTTAACATTGAGCAGAGTCACAGTTTCTGAGCACGGTTTAATGGCTCTTAACATCTGCTAACACTACGATAACACCAGTGCAAAACTTAGAAGTCACCGGTTTACATTTTCTCTTTCCTCCAGGCCCTGAGCGGTGATCACTGGAACGTTCCAGCTACTCTTTGCCCCCAACAGAGTGCTGAGACGGCCTTGGCCGCTGCTGAAAAGGTAATGACATCAGTGATGCCAACCAGTATGGATTTTTCCAGGGCAGTTCTGGTCTTATTAGAGTTACTAGGCAGTGCGTTCAACAACAAAAACGTACATTATAATAAGAATAGAACATGAATGACCAAAATGAATGAAACTACCAAACCAAGTGCCTTGGTTACGGAAGTGATTAAAATGCCATGTTTACATTCACTGGTCAGTGACGGAACGAAAGGTTTGTTTTATTCATGCTTGTCCTCATAAACTGTTGAATATTTTTCTCATTCGCACTCTAAATCGTCATTTTTTTAATGTAATCTTTTTATGTTTTACCGTAACGCCTAATGGCCCTGTTTCATAAAAGTTGTCATTCTACTTCAATTTGTGTAAAAATCCAGGGCTCTGATTTACTGTGAAGCACTGTTGCCATGGTAGTTGTCACTAAACTGGCAAGTTGACATGATGTCAACTTTTATGAAACGGGGACCTCCCGGAAAAATCCGTAAGGGTTGGCATCTCTGTGACATCTCCAGTAGTGACACAATCCATGACAATTGTCACAGGTATTGATTGAAGACAGAGTTTTTGATTTGCAGAGATTACCGTTTTTGTTCAGATTTAAAGCTCAATGACATGCTTTGGAGAAATATAAAATGCCTTTAGAACCAACTGGTTGAAAGATGAACCAAATGTACACTAGCTGGAGTGGATCTCCTGGCTGGAAGGATTTGTCTTGAGTTTGTTTACTTAAGGAGAATCAAGCATAAACATGCCAGTAGTTTAATTTTATCGCGGCACGATAGATTTAATCCCCGTAGAAGGCTACACTACAAATTTGTCTGTTACAAGGCATACTGATGGACATAATTTAAAAATGAGTCAACCTTTGACTACAAAATTTTCACGGTAGAGTCCCTGCATAGTTTACTTGATTCTAGAATAGCTTTTTACCCCAAGTTGAGGACTACCTCCAATCATGTCATTTAGCTTTAATCAGGTGGAAGAAAGATAGATAAAAATACGGTGTTCAAAATTTGGAAGTCATACAATTTACATTGAAAATGACAGACTGAAGCTGTTTGCTCAAGTTGCATGTGTAGCGTATTCTGAAATCCAGACACTGGCTGTAGCTTTCACCTACTACTTGCTGCATTGGCTCCTTGTTTCTGCATGGCTGAGGCCACTTTGAACTGGTTTACTTTTACTTATGTTTGCTTCTGACCCAGTGCAAGCTTTGTATAGCAGGGAATATTTATTCACTTTTTTCGTTCAAGTCAGCTCCAGTGCCCCCATTTTGCGACTTTGGCGTGGCTCATAGGTATCGCATTGTAAGTTGAGTGCCCCCCTCCCCCCGGGGTCTCAAATTTGATTTCATTTTTGGCATTATGTCCTTCAGCAAGACATTTTATCTGTTCTGCTGCCCTCCACCCATGTGTAGAAATGGAATGAGTGTGCCCATTGTGCCTGACAAATCTTGAATGAGCACATGTTGGAGTGGACAGGTGTCTGATAGATTTACAAGCATCGGATGACCAGGATAGTAATACTGTAAAGTACCTAGATATGATGTATTTCATTTCAGGTGCTATATAAATCAAAACTTGTGGTAGAAATGAGACCATGGTTTCCCCCCTTAAAGAGAGAGTACAGGATTTGCACGTCAGAAAACGGCAAAATGAAGGAAATCAGCTCAAATCGTTCACAGTGTGAAGATAAGTATAAATAAACACCTGTCATAGAACTTTTGGGTAAAATATGTAGTTTTGGTGAAAATCTGGACATTTAAACTTTCAATTCAATTCAATTCAATTCAATTCAATTTATTTATTCAATTCATAAAAATAGCAATATATACAATAAACGAACTGTGAAGGGGAATTCACAAAGAAAGCAAGTTGCTTGATTGCACCGTGATCCCCCGAATTATATCGGATAAAACCAAAATAAAATACACAAAATTACAATGATAACGAAATTGAAGGGGAAACAAACTTACAAATAAACATGAAACACACACACAAAATTTACAGTGACGTTAACATGCGCAGGCCGTTCTAAAATTGTCCGATCAGACGTTAGCCGAAGGTCGCGCGGAGTTTAGCCGTTTAACCAATCAGTGTGCTCCGCTGGTCATGCGAACGTACACATAACCGCGATTCGCAATTTGAGCAAAATTTTAATTCGCGGAAAGAACAATATTCTGGTAACATATCGTTATTAGTTTTTCTCATAAAACAACAAATTCATGATGCATGGATCTCAAACTTTCAACACACTATTTGTAAGTACTAAACTACTATTTGGTATTGATAATGAAGGGAAGTAATGGACTTGCAAATCCCAAACTCAATCTTTAATACTTCAATCATCCTCATCCCTGCAGGTAATTAACCTGAGCTACCAGATGCAGCATCTGTACCTGGGCTGCAGTGAGGCGGAATTTGCCATGGTCCAACAGCTGAGGCTCCGGGCCTGGGCCCTACAACTAGTGGTGCAGGTCAGGGGAAGTAGTGGCAGCAGCAGTAGCAGCAGCAGTGGTAGCAGTGGTAGCAGCAGTGGTAGCCATGGCAACTCCTCCAATCGCCTTGCCCAGCAGTTCCTCACGAGAGCATCGGCCATGCAGGAGTGAGTGTTCTTAGTTTGTACTTATCAGCTATGGTTCTGAAATTGCTGGTTAAAGGCATTTTATAACAATATTTCCATTTGTGAGCTACATGATTCCCCATACCACTACTGTCTTTGATAAGGTCCAAAAATTGAAGCCATGAAAAAAATACAGTTCAAAATGATCATAAAGTGCTTTAAAAAAGTAAAAATCATTGAGAGATCATTTCAGTTTTCCTCATAAACTGCTGTGTTGTAGAATTTTCATCAGCTGAGAATAATTCATGTTCCAATTTTCATCTGCACATATTTTACAAGTGACAGCATAACTGTCCAAACTTTTGTGTTATAGGGTGTTTATTTGTCCATTCAAACACTGTCAGATATGTCTGATAGCAAAGTTTGACAATTTTTAAATGGGTCTTCCACAATGTTATATTGTGTCTGTAACCTGTTGCCTCCGACATACTAAAAATCCCAGAGTTAATGCAAGACCCATCTGGTTCCCGTAGGCAACGGGTTAATATTAGGCTCAAAGATCAAGTGGTGGGCTCTACCACCCACCGCTGCACAGTTTACATGTAGTTCTTATAAAGGTTATTGGAATTTCAAAATGTGTCATCTCTTTCTTTTCAAGGATTTTTTGTGTGGTGCATAAATGCAATAAAGAGATTGTTGTTTGCAAATGGGAGATCCAGCAGACTTGAACAGAGGTTGAATAAAATAATTACATTAGATATAAAGTATGTTTGAAATTTTTGAATAGCAAGCACATAAAATGCTATGGCGTGGATTCTGTGTATGGAGATTTGTGTTCTAAATGTTCACACTAAAATTTGCAATATCCATCCAAAGTGTATGCTTGTTAATATATATTATGTTTTTTTTTGACAAACTTGATTGGAAAACTTCAACTTTCAGTTATTACCTTGTGTCACCTCATTTGTTGTCTTTGACCATGATTTGCAGTACTGTATTGCAACTCCTGGTTAAAATTAACAATAAAAGCAACTTACAACAAATTACAAAAACACCCCCCCCCAAAAAAAAACCCCAAAAACCAAACAAACAAAAACAAGCAAACAAACAAATAAATGAAAACAAAAGCAACCAAACAAAGAACAAAACAAAATCGGTATTAAACCCCCCAAAAAGAAATTAGATCAACACTTTCTCTACTTTCCAGGCATTTCACCTCAGCCGACCTCACGCCAGACTCCTTCACTCGTGCCGTCTTCTCCCAGCTTCTCAAGCTCTCGGCCGCCAGACATGGCATCCTAACCAAGTTCCTCCAGCCCCTTCTCCTCCACCACCGTGCCCCCTGCCTCACCCTCGCCAACACCATCAGTCGGGCTGCGGCCGTCGTTGTGGAACCCGTGGGTGGCAGCGACATCCCGCTGCGCTTCACGGCCGGCCTGACGCTGGCGCTCTTCGTAGACGCGACGCTGGAGAACGTGCGCAGTCTGGAGGGGATCCGAATTCAGGTAAAACATTTCTGGATTCTTAACTCTCACATAAACTTCAGTACTAGGAGTTTTGTAAAAATTTGCCCAGTTTTTTTCTTGGTTTAAATTTTACATGAATTTTCCTTTTATTTAACTAATACAATGGGCCTTAAAGCCACTGGCTAACATTTACCACTGACAGTTAAAAAAATGTGAGCTACATAATCCTCCATGCTCCAAGTGTATTTCATAAGGTCTAAAAATGAAGCCCTGAAAAAAATTGTATTTCAAACTGATGATTTAGTGCTTTAAAAAAGTGAAAATCTACAAGCATTCAAATTGACCAGATTCACCTGCCCATTTCCTCTCATACACTTACTGTGTGCAGATCTAGGCTATTCTATCATCCACCGGAGTAGAAATTGTTTATTCATGCATACCTTGCCATTGGCAGCATAATATTCCAAACTTTTGTATTCTAGGGTGTTTATTAGTCCAGTTGTAGGTTGGTCAATGGGGTGCACACCAACTTTGATTTTCAGTATTCACTAATTTAAGTATTTATTGTTTTGAATTACTTAAGGTTTCTTATATAATTTTTCTTTTTGCATTTAACTTTAAGTTTTGGTATTATATCTTAGAAAAGAGTGCGCTTAGAAATGCCCGTATTAAGCGCCAAATAAATGTTTTGTATTATTATTTGAACACTACTATGTAGCTCAGATATCAAAGTTTGACAATTTTTTAAATTGAAGCTCCGCAATGTTAGCCTATCACTTAAATCACCCCCAGAATATGCTCTCATTTTTGAAATATTTTGAAAATTGTGGACCTTTGTTGACTTCTCACGTTAAAAAGGAATGGAATCACATATAGATTTCTATGTTAGTAAATTTTCAGCTTGATGGTTTGTGTAGAGTTTTTGTTAAAAATGAAGTGATCCGTTATATGTAATCATTCTCTTCTGTACAGGAGTGACACTTTCACAATACCATGTGTTCATAGTTCAGACCTCCCAACCATACTAAATTTGGAAGAAAGATTCTGAATTGTGACCATTCCCAACCCTTGTTTTGATATCATTTTCCTTTTTACTTTGATAATTTTACCATACACTCCTATGGGAAATGTTATTTCTTTCCTATTTTTGCGCAAAATCATCCCTATTTTTCAGTCAAAAATGTTGGGAGGTCTGATAGTTGGTTTGAAAACAGCTGATGTTAAAATGTTGTTGTTCTACAAGTACTCAATCTTATCTTTAAAGCAGGACATTTCCCAGACATTAATGGGGATTTAGTGACTCCAAAACATATTCAAAAATCCAACAATGAAAATTTGAGCAAATTTGGTATTCAAGAGTTATTTTTTTTTTCAAAAATGTGAATAAATTTGTATGTTCCCCTGTGTAGAAGGCAATTCTGTCTAACCCCTACAGTACCCTAGCAACAAAACTCATAGACTTTGCATGTAATATCCCAAGTTAAGGGTTAAGTGTGTATTGTCACATCAGGCAAATTTTCTAGTAACTTTGTACATGAATTTTATTTTGGAAAAATGAAAAAATTTGGCATCGTGAAGTCAAATAAAAGATACCATTCGTTAGTTATTCTACTGATGCAGTGGTTACAGATTATTCAAAAGGATTTGTGTTTAAACATTTATTGATTTATTATTGAATATTTCTTTTTCATTTTGTCAATTAATAGGGTTTTTTATGTGTGTGTGTGTGTGTGTGTTAAATTTGTCTTGACTGACTGATTTTATGAATATATCCACATTTTATTTCTCGTAATTATTGCATCATTTTCAGATTGTACCTGTACCAATACTTGTACCCGTGTCCTAAATTCCAGACCCGTTCCCATGCTTCAGTCTGGCTCAGTACCCATATGCTTATCCATACCCATGACTTGGACCCACTCTACAAGACAGTTTTCTTGTTTTTCCTCAACATTTAGGTGAGATTTCCAGACTTACAGACCCAGCTGTTTACGCCCCGCACGACGGACTTCAGGATACTAAGTTGCCTACGACATCGCCTGATGACAGAAATCTATCTCTCACACAGTCTGTGGACAGGTAAATAATTAACACCTGACTGATATCATAAAAGGTAGTTGTGATTCGAGTATAGTTGGATAACTTTCAAGAAAAATGAAGAAATTTATAGCATCTCTGTGACAATGGCCAGTTAATTATGCAACAGTGGATTTAGAGATGGTGAAATGGCCATAAACAATTGTTTGCTTGAAAAAAATTAAAGAAAATCATTGCAATTTTTTTCTCTCTTCTCAGTTTTTGACAATATATTATAGTGGTAACCCGTACTATGACTTTGACCCTTTCCTCCCCTTTTATTATGCCCCTGCCAAATGAAGTTTGAAAGGGTAGATAGGAATCAGCGTGTGGTTGGTTGGTTGGTTGGTCGGGGGGGGGGGGGGCAACCTTAACAGATTTTGCGGATTGAACTACCTCATCAGTTTTTGAGTAATGATCATGAAATTTGACACGTACACTGGTCTTGGGATAAAAATGTGCAATGCATATTGTTTGAATGTGTCAATAGTAGTAGTAGCATTAGTGATAGTAGTAGTAGCATTAGTGGTAGTAATAGTAGTAGTGTTTGGGGTATTGTTAGTATTAGTCATATCATTATTCTCTTGTTGTCGTTTTTTATGCTCAAACTAGAACCATGCCAAGTTGAAGTCAGCATTATCACGACCTACAACCCCAGCACGCAGGGCACTTCCACTTCATCCAAGGCGGAGGCAGGTCAGCAAGGAGGAGGGACAATAGAGCTGTGCAAACCGGTCAAGGTTTTCCTCATGCCCAAACCCGCAAAAAGATGATGGACTTCTGTGTAACATAATGAAACTCTGTATACATATTTTATGAAAATGTGAAGGAAACCCAGTGACTTCAAGAGTAACAAAACTGACTTGTATTTATCTAGTACAATAATGGTGCAAGTTGCTAGTTGGTTGATGTTAATGGCATTAAGTGCAGTAGTTCGCAGGGAATTGCAACATGATTGGTGAATACATCGCCACATTAAAGGAAAATGACATGATTGGGGTAGTCCTCAACTTGGGGTAAAAACTGTTCTAGAATCAAGTAAACTATGCAGGGATTCTACTGTGAAAATGTTGTCGTCAAAAGTTGACTATTTTAGAAAAATGTCCATCAGTTTGCCTTTCAACAGACAAATTTGTAGTGTAGCCTTCTATGGGGATTAAATCTATCGTGCCCCGATAAATTAAACTGCTGGCCTGTTCATGCTTGATTCTCCTTAAGTAAACAAACTCAAGACAAATCCTTCCAGCCAGGAGATCCACTCCAGCTGGTGTACAATTGGTTTATCTTTCAACCAGTTTGGATCTAAAGGCATTTTTTTATTTCTCCCAATCATGTCACTGAGCTTTAATGAATGAAAGGTTTGCAGAGAAAAATCTATAATGCCAAGCAGGCTTGATGTCCATTTCTGTATTTTCAAAATAAAGATGAATTAGATAAAACATTTTATCTTTTATTTTCAATGACTCAGAAAAAAAATGAGTGACCCAACAGGACATGAACCTGAACCTACTACTGGTGGTAGTGCTGCTGAATACTGGATATCAGTTCTTTTCAGGTTCAAATCCTGTTTGATTATTCTCTTTTCCGAGTCGTTAACAATAAAAGATAAATATTTGATCTAATTTAACTTTAATTTGATAATACCGAGATCAGCAGCAAGCCTGCTGGGCATCATTACCACATTGTTGTATACGGG